>JANHFX010002779.1:0-12157 GCA_027560015.1 Chloroceryle amazona
GATGGTGACAGCCCCTCCCCACATTCCCGGCACCAAGCGCTCAGAGCGAGGGGCTGAGAGGTTCAGGGGGGTCTACAGGTAGCCTTCAGGGTTGTTGGAGCTGTTGGTGGGAAGAATTGTGCCACACTGAGGACTGGGGTGACATCTGTCTTACCCTGCTCTGTGCCGTGATCTCAGACATGGCACGCGTGGCTTTGCAGGGTTCCCAGCACGGCTTCCCGCCCAGCAGCACCAGGGATGTGGGCATGTGGGGGGACCTGCAACTGGGGCCTCATGTGCCAGATGGACCCTGGTGCCATGCTGGGTGGGTAAACCCCAAACTGGGCAAACTCACCTGTTTGCTCTTCTCGGCCCGGCTGGGAGAAGCGAGGCTGATTCTGCCCTGTCCATGGAAGGGTGGCAGCAGGGCACAGGAGCCCTGTGGGACCCTTGTCCTGGAGAGGCTGAGCTGCCCTGCTCACGCTGTAATGGAATCCCTCCCATGCACTGGGCTCAGGGCCCTGTGAAAGGCTTGTCCCAGAGGATGCTCCACAGGATCTTCATAACATGTGAGGGGATGACTTCACGGCCCTGTCACCAGGCACATTCTTACGGATTAAGGCTGCTCCTGCAGATCCTCTCCCCTCCTGCAGCTTGCAAATCTGTTTCTCTAAGCTAGTGCCACCATCTTCCCTGGGCCCAGGTGCTTTCCCCTGGAGAAAGGTTGGGAGAAGTGGTGAGTGTGTCATGAGGGCACACAGGAAATGTCTCAGAGACATTTGAGGAAAGAAGATGGGGGTGAACTGAGAAACAGTTGAGGCAAAGGTCTTTTCTCTTTAATCAGGGAAGGCTGGCAGGATCCAGGAAGGCTGACAGGTTCCAGGAAAGCTTATTCTTTGCATGGCCTGTGCTCTTTAATAAAGATAAGACTCCTGTGCTATCTCGGAGGTGTTGCTGAATCCACATCCTAGGTGCTGTCTGCTGCTTTTAACCCTTTGTGGCCTCCTACAAGAGCAAAAAGTCAGAGTGGAGCTGAGTCTTGTAGCAGTTGCTGAGAATTAGACACCATTCCCAGTAACCTGCAGCTTCCCCCAAACCCTCTCTGGGGCCTTGTCTCAAATCTTGGAAAGACTTCATTTTCTGTAGCCTTGGGCTGTCTGTAAGCGTGTGGGTGTTATACCCTCTTCACACCCTTCCTTGCTCTCTTCCAGCACTGTATTCTCATACGAAAGGGGGAATGGGGCAAATAAAACAGGCAGTGGGCTGGGAAGCAGGAGGAATGTGGGCAGCAGCTCTCTTGATACTGGAGAGGGTGGTCTGAGGTTCTTGGATCCCCTGCAGAGTCTGGCAGCGAGCAATCTTGGGCGTTCACTTGGTTTGCAGGAGTGGGAGTTTCGGGTGCTCCCTGCAGAGCAGGTTGGGGACCAGCAGCACTAACAGGGACATAGCTGCTGGTCCCAGATGTGCATGTGTGCAAAAGTGCTGTGGTGTCCTGTGTTACAAGAGAAGAAAGCACTGCGAGAAACTATATTGAGAAGGAAACTGAAAATGAAAGCGAGGGCCAGTCACAGCCTGCTGCTTCTAAGGGTTTGCCAAATGGCAAACGTGAATAATAACGTGAGTCAGCTGCTTCTCGGGCACTGGATTCCTGTGCTCGCCAGCCACCCTTTGTACTGAGTGGATACGCCTGCATCGGAAATTCCCTGTTCTTCGTGGATGGGGTCTGGGGCAGAGGCGGTGGGGTGATGTGAAACACGGATGACTGCAACTATAGACTCAACTGTAGAAGCTCCAGAGGCCAGTGAGCTCTTTGGCGGGATGCATACACATCCTCCCCAGTGCTCAGCGCATTCTCAGGTTGTAGCAGCACAGAGAACAGTAGAAATTCCTATACTGCTTTGCTTGCCCATGAGCTCCAGAGAGGTGCTGTGAGCGTGGTCTTGCTTCCCTGTAAAAGGCACCAATGCCTTCCTATGCATGGTAGGCTGCAGCTCCAGCCTTGCCACATGGCTGAGGAGTGTCTGGGGATGGCAGCGGAATGAGAACAGGAGGGTTTCCTCTGTGGAGGAGGAGACAGGAGCACAAGCATCTGCTCCAAGATCTACCTGAGCTGCGTCCACCATGTCCCAGAGCAGAGAAGAGCAAGGAAAGGAGCAGCTCTGAAGGCTGGGTCTCTGCCAATCTAGGCAAGTGGGAGCCAGCTCTCCTCCCAGCTTTACCCTCAGTCCAGCTGCTGATCCTCATCATGTTTTCAGCTTTTCCTTGGATGGGGATGTTTGAGGCTGGGGAGGAAAAGGGAAATCCTGTCCTCAGAGGCACATAGGAAAAAACAGCATCTCTATCTGCATGTCAGTGTGGCTCAGGCTCCCTGAATGCAGCTATGCAAATAGACGATGGCTTTTGAAGCCCAGCTGATACACTTTGCATTTCCAGGCCCCGGTCCCACCTTGAGGGCAGGCTGCTCTTCACATTACCGCTCGGGGTCTCAATTTCCTTTTTTCTTCTTAATAATGTTCAGTGAGAGGTTGTAAGCTTGGACCACATGTTGCATTTCTAATCTTGACATAGGTAGTTATTTATCCATAATCAGAACTTTTTTTTTTATTGTTGCCCAGAATACAAATTAAACTTCTGGGTGGTGATGTGTCTTCATGAATTTAGACCTGGTGCAAACCAGAAAACCCACCAGTTTAGCCCTGTAGAAGTCATGCCTGGGAACATGTACTGGCATGCCAACAGCAGGCTGGGAGCTGTGGTGATCTCTCTCTAACCCTGACGGTAACTGCGTGGCCTCACTTCCTCCTCTGCAAAAACCAGAGAGTGAGGTCATTGTGACGAGCAGAGCGGTAAAGGAGCTGCCATGAGCCGCTGACGTTCAGGAGCAATATGAGCTGTGCATTTGGCTCTCTTTTAATTTTCTTATTCTGAGAGTAAGAAGCATAAAGATCAGGGGGAATTAGAGACTTTGCATTTAGGAAAACAGAGCTCATCTCTTGGAGTAGTTGCAGAAAACAAGCTGGAGGTGCTGGCGAGGAGGAATTGGCACTGCAGGAGCCACAGCAGCTCAGTGCGGTTGCAGGTTGGTTTGCTCTTGCCATGCTCTGAACAGTTGTGGCTGCAGGTCGGGGTCACAGCCTTTGGGGCAGCAGCGGAGCCCACAGCTCAGCTCCCAGACACATTTTCCTGGTGCAGTCAGGGAGTCGTGGAGCCCTTTCTGTGTGCTGTGATTTTTGCTTCCATCTCAGTGTGAAGCCACTGCAGATGCTGCTGTTTGGGCCGAGCAGCAGCTGGTGCAGCCTGTAGCACTTGCTGAGTGGGTCTGAGTACAGCTGGCAGGTTTCCAGCAAGAGAGGGGAGGTGCTGAAGTGGGGTAAGGAGTTGGATGACTCTCCTCTTCTGGCAAGGCTATCTGCAAACATGTTAGAGAGAACAGTCAGGGCAAGACGAGAAATCTAGTCCTAGGAGCTCAGTGTGCCGAGGAATCAGAGGAGGGTACAGGAGTGAGGAGCCAGCTCTCTGGCAGAGATAAAAGCAGGTGGCAGTGCTCTGCTGAGCACTTGGCTTAGCCAGGGAGGCTTGGCTGGGCTGGGTGGGGAGGTGGGTGAGGGAGCAAGGAGGGGCCAGGCTGGCTGCTCACAACCCAGGTCACTTACTGTCTCTTGTCATTCCAGGTAAAGCAGATACTCCCAAGCATCGCTCTGCAATGGCCTCAGGGAACAACAGCGACCCACCGAGGGCCCGGGGCTGCCGAGGCAGCAACAGGCACAGGCTGTCACAAGAGCTCAACTCAGGTAAAAAGGTTGTTGTGATGTTGAGGGGAGGAAGCATTTTCAACCCACTCTTTTTTTTTCCCTTGCTGTTTGTCTCTGAAAAGATGGGGTTTTTTTCATACCTCCAGGGACTTCTGCAAGACTGGGCTAACAAACCAGCTCCATGAAGCTATGCCAAACTGAACTGGGAGAGCATGTGCTTAGTGCTTTTGGGGCGATGCTTGGCATGGGATTAGCATGGTGGGCAGCAAGGGAGGTTTGAAAGGCATGGAGGAAATAGCGTGTAGGGAGCTGCCAGACTGGGGCTCGCTGGCAGCGCTGCGCTGGCACCGCAGAGGGGCAGAGGGCACAGCAGAGGGGTCATAGGGCAGACCGCCCTGGCTGGCTGCGAGATTTGTGGATGGTGCCTGATAGCATTTGCTTTCCCTTCCCTGAGCACAAGAGAGCAAAAGGCACCCGATGTTTAAAACACAGAGGGAAGCACACCTTACCAAGCAGTGCCCAGCCTCAGGCAGCTGATTTCAGTCTTGCTGCATTGGCAGATGGCTGAAATTGGGTCTCTGGTAAGCAGAGCAGCGGTGAAAAAGTACAGCTCCCCAGCACTGGAAGAGGTTCCATCCATTTCTTGGGTGCGCTGAGCCCAGCAGACCGGGTAATTGCACAATGGATGAAACTGGGAACAGAGCTGAAAGGAACCAAGAGAAACCTTAGCTCCCATTTCATCCCAACACCGATAAAATGCCGCTGCACACAAGGTGGTTAAACATGGAGGACTTAACCTGTTTTGCGGGTGCACTTGTAAATTAAGCTGAGTCACTGCAGCTCTGTCACTAATGGAGACGTGGAGGCGAACCTAACTGTTTATGTGTTTGAGCTCCTGTCCAGCTCAGAGCTGTTTCATTGACCTGATAATGTTACTTATACTCTGGTAGTGCCTGGACTCCTCTCCACCTCAGAGTACCGTTTGTGCTAGAGCCTCTGTGAATACATTGGAAGAAACAATACCCTATCCTTCCCTTACCAGGCTATGAGGTATGAAAATAAATAAATGAGAGCCGTTGTTTACGTACGCTGATTTCCTGTTGAGGCCAATGAGATGCTGATGTGAAAACCAGTGAGAGGCTCAGGCCCTGAGCTCTAACCACACTTTTACCATCATGCTTCCTGTACACTCACAAACACTTACCGGCAGTACTGGCATCCCTCTGCTTCCCAAAACTGAGGGGGATTTCATCCAAAATATGGAGGTGGGGTCTCTGCAGTCCTCTTAGGGAAAAGCCTCCTGGACTCCAGTGGAAGCGGAAATGGGCAGCTTCCACCAACACGTGCTGTGGGATTATGGGGTGGAAGAAGGCTTTTGTGAACAAGTATTAAGGCTGGCTTTCATTTAGAGCTCACTTACTCTGTCTTTGGATGCCACAGGGAGTAAAGAGATTTATCTGCTGCCCAAGGATTTGCTTGAGCATCATTCTGAGCCTCTGTTCTACCAGCCAATACTTAGGGCATGGAGAAGATGCTGCTGTGTCCATCTGGGTTGGGTGGCAGTTTGCACTTCTGGGGGGTTTAGGGCATTGTAGACAGAGGCAGGAGTTTGATACTCCCGGCAGTATGTGATGAAGGGGAGAAGCAGCTTAGCTCATGATCAGTCAAAGGGAAACAAACATTGCAGGAGGGGGGGTGGGAGGCCCAGCACCAATGGAGCTGACCTGAACTGGGGGGGGCCGACAAACCACCACCCACCAACCAAACAGAAAAACGAGCTGAGGACTCCTACTTCAGAAAATGAACCTTGCCCTCCTTCATCCCTCACCTGTCACTCGGGGGGAGACAGAGCATCACTCTTCAGATGCCCTGCCAGGGCACGCACAGCTATGGGAACAGTTTGGATAAATTCCCTCGAGCTGCAGGCACTGCCATCCTCACGCTTGCAGGTGACTGTGCCAAGCACAGCTCAGCCCTCCTCCGCTGCAGAGGGGCTCATCTGCATCAGGAAAAGACTGCTGAGGTGGTTGCACCGCGCTCCTGCATGGCCCATGTCGGCTGGGATCCCAAAGTGCTTGGTGGTGTTTCACTATAGCCCCATATGACTGCCAGGGAAACTGCAAGAGCCTCGGTTCTGGTCCCTGTGAGGATGTGCAAGGTGTCAGGGCTGTGCACAGGGAGCTCAGCCACCTTGACCCACAGTTTGCAATGTCGGATGGGCAACTGTTCTCCTCAGGTTACCTGGCCTTTCTCATTTGCCTGTGTGTTTAATACTCACGTAACATACCTAGAGAGGTGTGAGCTTTGGTCTGTGGTTGTTTATCTTCGCTCTGGACTTGGCGATGCATGTGGAGAGAGTCGTGAATTGATAAATAGTTGCTTAGGGATGTTGGTCATGCATCTGTGAGCTCCTCTGTGTCTTCATCTCCAAGAACACCTGCAGAATGAGGAGGAAAAATGTGAGCTGTCTGTTCAAGCCCAGGTTCTCATACATTCTGTAGAGCAACCAAAACCATTTAAATATGGTTTTTTTCTCCTGTCTGCAGCAGACACAGAGCACTGGACTTCCCATTTAACTGCATCACCCACCAATACGTGGGTTCTGTTTTTAAAAGGAAGAAAAGGTGTGATGGGAAATAACTCTGCTCTGGAATTGCCTCTTGACTCCTTTGTTCTGGCCTGCAGAGGATGCCTCAAAAAGTCTGTAATGAAAAACCTGATGGGCAGAGGGAGATGCATTGCCAGAGCTGAGATGCCCCCTCAGCTCAAGCATCTGCTGCAGCCTAGCCTCCCTTTGCAGTTCAGATTAGCAAATATAAGACAGTTCTCAGCTTGGGCAGCAAAACCTGTCTGCAGCCCCAGCCCCTGCAGTAAGCCTGTAGCGCTGCGTGTGTTGGAGGGACACCACTGAACCTAAGAATTAAAGCAGATTTCAGGAGTCCAGTCCAGAATCTGGACCAGAGAAATCTTCCTTATTGACAGATTAATTTCCATCTTAAAACCAAGGGTGCTTGCCCCTTAGCTCTGCAGGGAGGCTGCTGGAGAACACTGCTTCTCTTTTGTGTGGGAGATACTTGTTCTAACGAGCAGAATAAGGGGAAGGGCTCTGTGCTGTGCAGATGCCTCCATGGAAGGCACTTTTCCTTTTTCCTGCTCTCAGGTGCGAGCTGTGCAGAATTACACCAGCTTGATGCAGTGTCACACCTGAATTGCAACTGGAGCTGAGCTTCCCCTCGAGGTTGAAGTCTCCAGAGACCATTCTTGGTTCCATGGAGTTGTCTTCTCCCTTTGCAGCCAGGTGCTGTTTCCAGGCTGGATACCTCCCCTGGGCACCTCTGAGTGTAGTCACTGCCCATCTCCTGAGCTCAGAAGGGACGCTGCCAGGTTGTATCTGTCATCATTACAGTTTGTAGCAGGACTATTGAGTTGTAACAAAGTCTGATGGATAACTCCGGGGAGACCTGCCAGCTTTTACTGCAGCACAGCTGCCCTCTGGGAGATGGGAACAGTGAGAACTAAAAGATATTGCACAGAAATGTAGCTGTGGCCTGTTTGAGGCTGGCTGGGCTCTGGTTGGCATTGTCGATGGTGCAGATCCAAGCAAGAGACTGTTGTTGGAGTAGGTCTGGTCTAGATGCTGAGAGTGAGCTGGGGACTGAGGACAGCAGGGCTGGTGCTCCATGAAGCAGAAGTGGAGCAGGTCCTCCCTCACAGTGTGGGGGTTCTCAGCTGCTTGTGAGCTCCATAACACATCCCTGATGATCCCACATGAAGCGTAAAAGTCCCAGAGGAGCACCAAACCACTGTCCCCCTCCCCATTGCTGGTACTGGGTGTCCACAAGGTAAATACTGATGCGGATCTTCTTCCTTTAAGTGGGAGACACACAGAGATGGTTCTGGTGGGTGCTGTGGGTTAGTACCTGGGGGTAAAAGATAAGTGTTCTCCTGTCCTTCCTTGGGTTACTAAAAATAGTGCCTGGGGTAATTAAAACAAGGGATTTTTGGGTACACTTACTTCCTCTTTTGTTCTGGCAGCCTGTTTACCCTGCCTCTCACTGAAACTCTGAGTCAGTCGGTTTCGTTTTCTGGCTCTTGGTGGAGCCCTCCCTGGCTCCTCTGACTCCTCAGTAAGGTGGGATTTGTTTACAGCCAAATAAACCCATTCCTCCAAAACAGAACACAATCCCCTGAAAGCACAGTCACCAGGTCTTGTCATTTCCCTTCACCTTTATTTATCCAGCCTGAACTCAGTGTAACCTGAGTCTGAACGACAGGTCTTCTCCCCTCCCTGCACCCCATCTAGGGCTGGGCCATCTCCTCAGAGCCCCAGGCAGGCCACATAGATGTGACCAGCCAGAAAAAACAGCGGGACAAGTGGCACAACATGTTCTGGAGACTAGGATACAGGGGTTTATGGGGCAGTGTTGCCAGGACAGCTTCGTCCCCCAGGCCAGGTCCTCACAGCTCTCAAACACTGCTCACACAGGAAGGTCTCTGCACTGGAAACAAAGGAGCAGGGCTCTGATCCATCCATACCCTTTCCATCCCCTACAAGTTTTGCATCTTACAAAAGCAAGTGGGAAGAACTGTGTTACTGGGACCTTCAGGCCAGGTCTCCCCAGGCCCTGCAGGGTGACTTTAGCTGGGCTGCTGGCTCTTTGGGAACCACTGCTCTAAGCCCCAGTTGCTCCTTGAGCCAGTTGAAACAAAGCTCTAATCAAAGACGTCCTGTGACAGAGCAGGTACTTTCCCCCGGAGCAATGTAACATGTGATAAGGTATCGGTCACCATGGTACCTGCGGGACAGAATTGCCTCACCAGGGGCTCCCCACGTGGAGGGAGCAAGTCCTGGCCACGTCCAGACCCTTGCCCTTCCCCGGGCAACATGGGCACAGGGGACGCACGTGCAGGTCTCAAGCTGAGCCATTTGCAGACGGTTGTTCCTGACTCTCTTCCTGCTCTGTTTTCGCGCGCTGTCGGGGCCGGGTGACATTACCACACGGGCACGTTCCCCCGCTGAGCCTGAATACCTGGCGTGCCAAGCCCTGCTTGTTTACAAGGGCAGGGGAAGGAAGCTGTGGTTCCCCAAACCCGCCTCGGCTCACCCCCTGCAATGGGCTTATCGCTTCTGTGGGTGTTCGCCCACAGAGCAGGGGGATTTGGGTGGCCTGGGTGTTCTGGAGCAGGAGCAGACATTCCATTCAAACTTATCACCTGGCTGATTATCTGCTTTCAAGCACAGGATGGGGAGTCACCTCTCTGGGCTAGAGGTATTCAAAAGCTCCTCTCCTTTCTGTCCCTGCCAGCAGCCCGTGCAGGAGCTGCAAACCCTGCTCTGGCACTGCTGCTGCCAGGCTGACGGGCGTTTGCGAGGCCAGTGATGTGCGAATGAATCAACCAGGAGTTACGCTGAAACCACCAATTTAGCTTTTGCTCACCACGTCACTGCTGGTGCCCTGCAAGGGCACGATTGCTGGCGACACTCAAAACCAAGATTGTTTTGTGAGGGTTGATGGGCAGCACTAGACTGAGCTTTGCCTCCAGTTTGGGTTGGGATGGGAGAGTCCTGAACTGGTTTGTGCAGCACAGTGCCCTCAGCAAGAGGTGAGAGCTGCCAAGCACAAGCACTCAAATGTCTGGTATGTGTTGTGACAGTCCTGTGGCTGTCTCAGGCCAAATACGGATTCAGAAGGTGGGCCTGTGCCCCTGGCTTCAAAATTGGTTCTCTCATAATTAATGTTGGGTTATTTTTGTTTTACTGCAAAAAGGCCAGTGTTAATACAAACAGCACGAAGTGGGGGAATGGTCTCTTTCCAACTTGAGAAAGGGGAGAACTTCTCCCTTGAGTTTTCTTCCTCTTGTCTCTCTCAGAAGATCAAGTGGTGGAGGAGACGGAGGAGGTGTTTCGGAGCTACGCCTTCTACCGCTACCAACAGGAGAGGGAGGAGAGAGGGGAGGAAGTGCCCATGGACCCAGAGATCGTGGAGATCCATCAGGAGCTGAACAGGTAAAACTCTGGTACCCCCTGTATGCAAGTTCCTCAACACCATCCCGAGCCAGGCTGCAGCACAGACCCACCCCTCAGTCCCGCTGACCAGTCTCACTGACCTGTCTGTTAACGCCATCTTCCCTCTGGGCAGCACTGGGAGCCAGGTGGGAAGGCGCTTGGCCATCATCGGGGACGACATCAATGAGCGGTACGATGCAGAGTTTCGCGACATACTGAAATCCTTACAGCCCACCAAGGACAACATCTATGAGCACTTCACCAGAATAGCCTCCAGGTAAGGCCACCGGCTCTCTCGGCGTGGGCTGGGCACCTTCTCCTGGCGAAGGCCAGAGAAGGAAAGGTCAGATGGGGTGCAATGCAGTCAGTTAAACCCTTGCCCCAACCCCAGACCAGTTGCCTCCTCAGCTCTGCCCCAGCACACAGACACTGTCCATTCAAGCTTCACCCACCATCCCCAGGCTGAGCTCCCAACAAGCTCACTGTGACGGTTCCTGTGTTCTCTGCCTGTCACTCTTCCTCCTGCACACTGTTTGAGCAGTCTTCACCTGACCATCGTCTCGCAGTCCTTGCACAAGCTGACTGGGGTCAGAAAGCCTGGGGGATGTGCCCAGGAAGCGTGGCCCAGGCATCAATATCCAAGTGAACATCTCAGCTCCCCTTCAGGGGTATGACCAGCCCTGGACCAAGGCAGACCTGCTGCTGGTCCCACTGCCACTTGCTGGGAAGTCCCGGTGAGTCAGGCTCTGAGGCACAAAGCAAACGCAGCTGCAGGCTGAGGAGGTGGGCAGGGACTCACTGCCCTTGGTGTGGTCCCTGTGGAACAGGATGGACTACCCGAGGCTGGGGGATGCTTTACAGGCTTGCAGACCCTGCAGCTGTCTCATGCAGATGGTGCAGGCCCAGCTCACCCACTTCAAGCAGAGCAACAAGGTGAAGAACAACAGCAAAGACCTGAACAACTTACTGCCTGGATGGCCCAAGGTACAGGCATGGATTGAGGTGGCCATGAAGGGGTCCAGCCCTCACCTCTCTCTGCTTTAGGGACACCAAGGCACTACACATTAAATGGTTGACCTCTGTCAGAGCCAGGAGAGAAGCCGGGGTCTCCGGCTTCCCAGGTCCTGCTGCTCCAGCACAGCCCCGTCCCTGTGCACCCCCTGCTCGGTGTTTGTTGTCTAACTGCCTCTCTTCTGTCCTCTTCCTGCTCCCCTGTCCTTGGGAAGCCATGCTGCGCTGTTTTCACCAGCCTGAGGCGGTTAACGCACCGCAAACAGGTAAATTAACCTCTGTCCCTCTCTTCGTGCTGCCTGTTTCTCTGTCGTGCCCTCCCAGGCTCTAACTTCCCTTTCCCTCTGTGACCTGCACAGTGGCAGCTCCATGCCACAGCTCTGCAGAAGACAATTTTCCTTTGTGCAAACAGGGACCCCCAGGAACAGGTCTCCAGATTGAAACGCAGGGTCTGAGTCTTCTCTTTTTATTTTTCTTTTTTCCCCCTTCTTGCTTGCGCTGCTGGAAACCAGGAAAACCACCTTCCAAAACTGGTCTAGATAAATCAGTGCCAAACATGCCCACAGCAACCAAGACCTGGGTCAGGAGCTATAGGCGTTGAGCAGGTGCATCTTGGAGCCCCTCCAGCGCTTGAGAGCATCAGTCTAAAGAAAGATCAGGTTTTGGTCTTGGAGGGGTTTGTGCAGGAGCAGGGAACACAGGATATAATTACCTCGTAGGCATCCTTACCTCCAGGTATGGCCACACAAGCAAGGGATGCTTCGGGACAGGTGAGGTGGTAGCTCCTGCTCATGGTGCACATGCAGCAGGTACTGACCTTGCTGCAGACCAATGGCTTCAACCACCACCGGTTCCAGCTGACCACCTTTAATGCCCCTGCAAACACAGGATCTCCAGGCAGCTGATGCACTCTGTGTTCGGGTGGAGACCTGAGGGAAAGGCAACAACAGCCATCGCAAAGCTTCCCCTCCAGCAATTCAGAACCTGGCACTGTGTAGACAGGGTTAGGAAATCTCCTTTTCCCTAAGACTCCTCTAACCCACCTGGCTGAGACCACAGCGCCTGTGCAGCTGTGCTGTGCCGGGAGAACTAGCACAGCATCTCCAGCCCTGCAGCCAGCACTGCTCCAGAGCCCAAGGCCTGGGATGCAGGGAGGACTGAGCCAGTCGCAGCAGGGGCTTAACTGGACCATTGGATTCGTTTCAGCTTGTTCGAGAGCGGCATTAACTGGGGCCGTGTGATCGCGCTGCTGTGCTTCGGCTACCGCATGGCGGTCCACGTCTACCAGCAGGGCATTTCTGGCTTCCTCTGCCGCATCGCCCGCTACGTCTCCGACTTCTCCAAGCCCCGCCCCCCGCAGCAGTGCAGCGAGAAGGGCCCGGAGCGCAAGCCCAGCCTGCCGCTCACC
>JANHFX010002783.1:0-22669 GCA_027560015.1 Chloroceryle amazona
ACACAAAATTCTGCTTTTAGACTAATATCTCTTTAAGACTTTTTCACAATTAAAGTGTCGCAGCTGTACTTTTGTGTTTCCATCTGTGTAATATTATATTAAAAAGTTACAACATAATAAAATTTTAATTATTAAAGTGATAAAAAATGCCATGTGACTATAATTCCTAGCTCTTAATCAATGAGAACATATGTTAATTCTGATGATTCTTCATATACAACTGAGTTTATAGTACTGTGGAAGACTATCTAATGACAAGATTGTGAGGAAATCTTAATTATCTATTTTAGCCCTTAACTTTTATTTCAGATTTTGTCTCCTCAGTAGCTAGTATAAGCTGTAATATAATGTATTTGCTTATCAGAATTTAATTTTGGATAATCGATAAAAGCCGGATCTGCTAAACGCCCAATTATGAAGTTATGAAAATTTATAATTTTACTTTGTCTTCAGCTGTAGAAATAAACAAGACAATTACTGTTCTTTAGTGCAAAATTTGACCAACAAATTGTGAAGTCTTTATCATCAAAGACTTCTTGCCCTTAGGTCAAAGTTGTGTGCTTTCTTAAGTACGATTTTTGTAACACTTGTTCTTTTTCAGAAAGAAGAAAGAAGGTAACAATGAAGATCTTTGAAAAATCATTTATCAGGCTACAAGTCCCCCGGTGTGTTGAACAAGGAAGAAATCATGGAGGTAACTTCTGCCCCAATGGATCCCAGATTCAAAATCTTCTTTGTAAACAGAGCTTTTCAACTGGATCATAAAGTGACAAGTTTTCCCCTAGAATTTAGCCTAAAGCCTCTTCTGGTCAGATTAACTCTGTTGTATTCAGCTGCAGACCTGGATTAACCCCTAAGAAACTCTGTATTGTTTCTCTTCATTGCATATATCCCCATGTCTCCTATTATCTCCTCTTTACATCAGACAAAGTGATACAAAGTTTAATCCATTATAAGCTTTTTTTAGTTTTGTGTATCTGTTAAGACTTCTTCTTTGACAGTTGTTTCCCCTTTTAATGCAAACAGCCCATCCAAATAGAAAACTTTGTCAATAGAATTTGCTAACCTGAAACACAGAGGAGATAGCAGAAGTGTCCTTTCTGCTAGGACAAAGAGGCCAGTGCTAAATCCATTGTCCCTTATTGTTGTCACTGCTGTGTGCAAATTGAAAACACATCATGTATAAAAGATGCATAGTTCTTCTGATAGACCTACTACTAGATTGTGGTTTTCAGTGAAAACATGACTTGTGTGGAATATTCTCAATGTAAAAGTATTTATCTTCTCACTTTTTAAAAGGTCTTTTTGAAGCTGCTTTTAAAAAAACCTGCTACGTCTCTGACACAACTGTCAGGAGGCTCCTAGACAGGAGCCCTGATAAAAGCAGTTATTAACATGGATGCTAGAGTAAGGAAGGGAATGGCATTATTTATGTACCTGCCCAACTACCTGCTTCCTAGGAAAAGCAGATGTAGAAATAATATAACACAGGTACCACTTTTGATTTGGATAATAGAGCTCTGGTCAGTGATGATTTATATAACAGTGAACTTGCTTAAATATTGCTATTATTGTATGATGATATAACATGACATATTAGCATAACCAGCACTTTTTCATCAACAAGCTAAGATCCAAGGAAGCTTCAGTGGCCTCATCACATGAGTTTTGCTGAGGTCTCTACAAAGCAGTGTTCTCCATGGGGTAGGGTTAAGGCTAAACAGAGATAATCCTGTCAAGACTTTAAGATGTTTTCAGAAACTCAGACCAGGGCCCAGTACAGCAGATTATCCCCTGGCCTTTCACCTCCAAGGCAAGCAGACATGGTACTGAGAGATGAGACGTGGCTTTTAAAAGGCATGTAGAAGTTTCTAAACTATTGGCTCTATTCCTGCAATTGTTTCCTGCAGCCTTTGGATGGCACTGCTATCCACCTGGCACCAATGGCCTGTATTTCCAGTCTTTCTGAACCCCTCCATAACTTTGCAACATCACTTGAAAGAGAGGTTTATTTCCTCTAATAATTTCAAAAAGGCTTTTGTTTTGCATTTAAATTAAAATTTTTCATTAAAAAAATACACCACCACCCCAAAGTAAAACAAACAACAAATCAACCAACCAAAAAAAAAAAAAAAACAAAAAGGGAAAATTGGAAACTACCTTATTGTTGTTTTTGGGTTTTGGTGTTTATAAATGAAAATTTAATGTTTGGGAGAGGCTGCAATTTCCATTTTTCCAAAACTCTGTTTTCAACCACAAATATTTTGTTAGAAAATTTTCTGCTTTTGGTAGTTCTTAGTTTATGTATTTTAATAGACTTCATAAAGAATAGCACAGGAAGATTTGTCTGAAGCCCAAAATGCAAGATTCAAATGTTTCCTGTTCTTGTTATTTCAAGTTCTAGATATTGTCATTAGGTCCTTTCAACTGTTTTTAAACCACTTACAAAAGCTGTGGAACTCAGTAAGTAGATGATGTAGATGTATGAACACACAACTTACATACAGAGGGCATGGTAAAAGGGGAACAAAATACATATTTTCTATCAGACTTGTAACTTCTGTCTTGACTGACTAATTGACAAGTGTAGTGCACTCTCAACCAGTTCTGTTCAGGGACATCAGAAGACCTTGGGGTCTTCAACAGGAGTTTAAATACAGAGAATTCCAACTGTGAAGCATATTTCCACCTGAGGTTTAGAAAAATCATCTTTCCTGAATAGGAAGGTAGACAGGACACTTCCAGAAAACAGGATAGTGACAAGATGAGGTTGCTATCACTGACAGAGTGGCAGAGAAGAGCAAGACAAATGTAGATCAGCAGGGAAAGGTAAAATTGTACAAGCTTTTGATAAAGCATTGTTACAGTGTTAGTCTGGCATAGAGGGAAAAAGAAAACCATGCCACACTTCCAAGGAGATGTTTGTGCTGCTCAGCTGATAAATTGATCTCAGTTTGCATGGACTGAATTGAGAAATACCTACCTTAGGGAGAACATGGTGCTGCAGACAGCAAGGTGTGACATGATCATGGCTTCAGCTGCAAATGACAGGGTGAAAGAAAGCATTACAGAGATGCTGAGAAAAAAGACATGTAGCTGGATTTGGATGCCACATGTAATCCCTTCAGGTGTGACATTCTCATAAAGAAAGTGTGCAAATCCTCTCTTTCCCTGACAGAAATTTTTTGTTTGGCAACATTGCTCTTGTATCTTTCATGTTAGCTAAAAAAGAATTAAATAACTGTGCAAATTTATGAAGCTGCCTCAAAGGAATGTCTCTGCACTATGGTTTGTATCTCCATACTGAAATTAGAGTACTGCTGTACTTCACTATTTTTTCAAGGGTTGTGCTAATCATCTTGATAACGGTTTTTCTAAACTGCATTGATGACAATATTAATGCAGCTGTCAAAAGTAAGTTAAAAATTAATACAAATAAATATATAAGAAAAAAGCCAAACTGAAAAACAAAGGCTGCCAGACCCAACTCTGTAGAAACTATCTGCCTCAAGTAATTCCTAATCCTTGGTTTACTAGAAACTGGGATGAAATGCCAGGGTAAGGATTGTATTATCCTGAACACAGTATTATCTACTAGTTGTCGTTAGTGGAGACGGGCTACCTGTGTTAACTGGGCCATTGGTATGATTCAGTTTGGTCACTCTTATTTTCTTACTCAAAAACGTGGCATTAAATACGTGTTATAATTAATCCAACAGCTGGTTTGGACATCTAAGGAAGTATATATATTGATTGAATTTATTTTATGATAGGCCTATGTTCTATAGTCTCTTGTTCCTGTTACTGATTGCAGTATTTGTAAAATGATCATATGCAACTGTAAAATTAACACTGATTATTTTACTAGTCAACTATCAAATTTATTTTCCAGCGTGTTGATCACTCTCGACCTGATCAACTTTGATTCACACCTAACCTGGGGTATGTACAAGATATACTGGGCTTTTCCAGTTCTCGAGGTTCTGCGGAAATGTGTTTTGCTGTACCACCAGCTGAGGTGATCTTTGTTTGCAAGTCAAATTAAGTTTTTATGATTAAACATTTTGTTGGATTAGGGGCCAGAATGCACTGATTTTACTGACTCAGTCTTCCAGTTAGCATGGTATGTGTGGTAAAGAGCTGTCTGAAAGAGAAAATTATTCTTAAGAAATGTCCCACAAAGCTAAAAAGACCATTTAGGAAATGAAGTTTCCTATCACTGTCAGTTACCTAAAAATTGAAGTCACGTACATGTGGCTCAGGGAAAAGTAAGGAAAAGTGTAGGAAATGTACATTCAGCTTCCCAAGTGAAGCAGTGGTCCTGGAGGTTTCCTCTGAGACACTGAGAGTACTATGTTTCCACTAAAATATTTGCTGAAGGAGGAACAAATTTCACAAAATATTGAATGAAATCCTATTTTAAACACATACCTTGTGGATGCCTTTGAAGATCCTTTGGAAAAGTATGAAAATCAACTGTAATAGCTGCAACAGTAAAAAGTCATACAGAAGTACTGGTAATTTTTCTTGTTAATCTCATTAAAATGTGAAACATATTGCTCAAATTGATGGAGTAATTCCCAGTGAGGTTTATTTTATGACAAAAAGATATTTCTTTTAATGGCATTTAAAACTATACAGTCTCCATCTGACACTTCTCTAAACAGTTCAGGATTTGTCTATAAAGTGGATGTTTGTCCCCAGGCTGATTGTTTATTTTCTCAACTGTATTCCTGTCTGTGTATAGCTTTCTTTAGCCCTCTGTAAATTTTCTAATTAATTACATGGGAAAAGTAACAGAAACTATATTCTTGGTTTTATCTACCATTCATCTTGACTCCCACCCCCTTCCTTCTCCTTCACTCAGAAAAGTGACTCCAGAAAGAAAGCTACTGTTTTGTTTATACCATCATTAACTACACTCACAGATGAAAAAAAAAAAGGCTTTCAGGAAGAAATGTAGATGTTTCCAGCCAAGAATCAAATCACTCTCATGACCTATAAAAGACTGAAAAGCAGATTTCTGTTAGATTACATCATTTAGTAGTTTGACAGATATTATCAGGGAGTTGTTCTTTGCACATGTCTATCTTGCTAGATGCATTATATGCAGGCAGTGGACATTAATCTGTAGCATGCTCTTCTGATCTTTGCATTAGTTATTGCTTCATAGATTTGCATTAAACACAAATAGCAGACCCTAAATAAACATGAAAGGTGTCTTATAAAATCCAGTGATGGACATTAAAGGCGCAAGAATCTGACATCTCTCATTCAGTTGATAACAAGAGAGAAATGCCAGAATCACTGAGAGAATAACAATTTTGAACTATTTTAGTTATACAGAAAGACTCACTGTCTGTGCCAACCTCTGGATTCTTATTCTCAGAGCTCATCTACACTGAAAAAAGGCTCACAATAGATGATAAAAACACCCAGTAATTTGAGTAGCAGAAATTATTCACACAGAGATTAATCTTGATTGTGAAAATTGTACAGCAATTTGTCACTTGTAGGTAAGTCAGTACAGAAGTTTAAAATCAGATGAACATCAGAACCAACATCACACCATTATCTCTTATTGCAGTAAAATGTGTCCCATAGCTAAGGGATTTTCAGAGGTGTTCACTGAGGTAAGGTCTGTATATCTGTAGCTGGGTGGGTCAAGGGAAGGAAGGAGGAAATGTCCATCCATAGCATGGTTTTAATGTGTATGCATATGCTCATCTGTTATGTTGTCCCTTCACCATTTCAGTGAGGACCGTTTTTTTTGAGAACAGACCTTTTGAGTCTTGTGTTTCCCTGTGAATGATTCAGAACTAAACCAGGATGTAAGGGGATGTAAAGGGAATTCAGTCTAGAGAAAGCTGGGCTTGTGGGACAGTGTAGCACAGGCTGCAGTTAGCAGGTGAAAGGCTGGATTTCTATACCTGTGTAGATTGTTGAAAGTGAAAGTAGGCAAACACTTGTAAAGGGAAATATTTATCAAGATATCTTTTGTATTGAAAAGTGTTTTACCTGGGATGCCAATCTTCCACATTTAAGATTTCTCTCATACTGAGTTTGGCCTTTCTTTTTCTTTGTCCAAGGAACAAAACCTGTTCACATGCCTGCTCAAAGGGAGCACTGTTACACAGCTTACACACAGTCTACTTACCTACCTCAACTCAGCCTTATTTTCATAACACAGCTCAACAGAAGAGATTATTATGTCATTTACTACTGGTCCATTCCTCTTGCATTTGAAGCGATTTGGCCTAGATGGAAGCTTAGCAATGAATTGTTCTTTACCCTCTTTATTATATGACTGTTTCCTTGAGAGTTACTTATCACCATATGTATCTGTCCCTGACCATATGCTAGAGACAGTAGAGAGTGTTGATGATTGCACAGAAGGACAGGGGTGAGACTAAAAATGAAGAAATCAAGTTCCACAAGCAAGGACTGAAAGAATGGAAAGTGAAAGGAAGCCATTCAGAAAAAAGCAAAAGAAGAAAATGTGGGGAATGTAAAATGGGAGAATGAGAAAAGACAGTCTGTCTCTGGCAGATCTCCTTCCAGATATATGCAAATCTCCCTCTAGCCTCTGGATAAAACCTGACAGATCTGTATATCTGCCAAGACAGATGGAAATTATCTAATACAGAATTATTAAAAAAAAAAACAAACACAAAAAAACCCTAAAATGCAAAAATAAGCATAGAGATAACCATGACTGCTACCAATTTAGTCCTGAAGTCTGAAAAGGACTGTGCATTTACATATCTATGCAGACCATGAATAAACCCTTTGACATTTATGGAACTAATAGCAAGCATGCAGACTCCTTTGCAGGGTCATAGTCTTACATTGTAGACAGAGCAGAGATGAATCTGGCAAAACCATAAAATGGTTTGGATTCAATTCTCATTTCAGTAGAACACCCAAAATATGAGAGATGTTACAAAAAAGTTCAACTTCAGTGGTTTGTTTTTTTTGATTTATTATTTATAATTCTAAATGCTTTTGTTTAGCAGAATGGTCATCTAGAATTCATGCACACAGAATCAGGGTATTTCAAAAGAACTGATACATTTTTCCACATGTAACAGTAATTACACAGGTTACTTGCACAAGAGTTAGGAAGATGAATTTGCTCTCACACAACTTATTTCACTGCTGGTGGTTTGATTAGTATGCTGGGGTGTATGCTCAACCCCTTTTGAAATTGTTTTCCCCTTCTGTGGATAAATGCTGTAATCATGAAGATTACAAAAGGCACCACAACCATATGAACTTAATGGTATAAATTAGTATAAACCCATACCTACATTGTAGGGTCACATTGTATATGCTTTTCTGCATAACAGAGTTATGCAGTTTCCAGCAGAGTTTAGACATCTCTTTCACCAGGCTGCTTTGTTTCTGATCATATTTAGGAGCATTAGGAACTTTGTGATCCAAAATTAAGAAGTAAATTTTAATTGCAACTGGGAATTTCAGAAGTGCATTTGGATAAATGTGATTGGTTTACTCTATGTGATGGGATGTCAGAATGTTTTAGCTGGGCTTACTACTATGCTATATGTCATCAGGAGTTTCTCATGATGGGTAGATGAGTAGGGACTTCTGTCTCCTGAAAGCAGTTACATAGTTCTTGGTATGACACATTTTTCAATGTATTTGTATGTTTCAGATAAGGCTGGATTGTTGAAACACAGGAAGGAGTAGCTTGCTGTAGCATGAACACTGGCTGAGCAAGGCTCATGTTGAGAGGTAATATCTTCTATTAAATAAAATTATGTAATTGGAAAATTAGGCAAACTTTCTGGCAAAAGCCTTCCTTTAGGTTTAATCACCATCAGAAACAAATAAGCAAACGAACAAACAAAAACCCACCCCATAGCTAAGTACAGAATTTTATTCACCATATTCCCCATGCATGTTTCATGCATTTATTGCATGTACAGTAATTGTACATGCACTCCACTCATATGCTTTGTCCTACGAGAAGGAAGAAAAATAAGGCAAATTTGTATTGGTTTTATTCACCAAAGCATTAGCTAAATGAGAGGAAATGCAGGAACATAGTAAGTAGTACCAAGCAAAAGAGCTGCTCCTCTTTATATCCATTATTAGAGGAGATAATTTGAGGGTAAAGTGGCAGCAATTCTAAGGTGAGTACTTATTAAGCCATGGCTCAGCAAAGTAATAACAACATATGCAGCTCTGCTAAATACTACCTTGGCTGTAACATCTATTTCCTCTGTGATTTAAACAGAAAATTGTACAGATATGAGTCTGGCAATATTCTGCAATGTTCAAATTTCATAGACGTGCTTGGGTGGGGTAAGGGTTTTAGGCATCTTCATTTAACCGTACTATGCATTACTGTTGGTGATTTCAGATCATTGTGTTGCATAACCATACCACAAAACCTGAACAATAGAATCAGGCAGAAATGGATGCAGTTATTACATGATTTCAGATTATTGTGTTGCATAACTATACCACAAAACCTGAACAATAGAATCAGGAAGAAATGGATGCAGTTATTACGTGCTTTCAGAGGTTCCACCAGCTTTCAAAATTTATTTCTATTTGCCATAGGTGAGTCTATTCTATTCTGAATATATTTTATACACTGATTTTGAAAAGTCCCTGAATTTCTTTAGCCAGCAAAGGTGAAAATTAGATTAAGAAAAGTTATGAATGTATTTTTCATTTAAAGTAAGCATATAATATATGAGATCTACCATTTTTTATACATCTGTGGAGAGTTCTTTCTGTACTCAGTACTGTATTGAAAAGGATGAAAAATGGACCTCTTTGTCTAAAAAAACCCTTATTTGTATTATATATTCTTAGACTATATTTGATATAGTCTTAAAAAGGAATCCTCTACTCTCAAATTCTTTAGCTAAACTTAAGGGCATCAGATTCTTCTTTAAGGGCATCAAATCTAGCATGTGAGCTTCCAGAGAAAGAGGCAAGTCCATACCTACAGGGAGCTGCAAATTCTGGTTGAATACAATTCCTCTGCAATATGGACAAGGGACCTATTTTTCACGTTAGAGCTCTATAATAAATCAAGGGACCTTTACAGCTGTTGAATATATGACACACACACCCCTCCACTGAGTTCAATGTCTCAATCACTTCAAGAGCCCAACCTAAGCCTAGAGAAGTCAAAGCATTCCATTAATTTCAGAAAGATTTGTCTTATTCTTAATTAGAGTAAATGTATCCATTCACAGCTGAGTACTGTAGCCTGGAAATATGTTCTTTTTACATTAACAAATTTGAGTAACTGTTAAAATGAGGATCAAGATGCCATTTTTTCCTTTTTTTTTTTTCTGTACAACAGAAACCATGAATCCCTGCTAGTCTATTGAGTAAATGATCTTATCCTTTATATTTTGAGCATCACTTTTTTATTTTCACTTTTTTCTTCCTTGGATTTTTATTATTTATTTTGCAGATTAATATTATTTCTTCCTTTCATGCCCATCTGTCCACCCATCTGTTTATTTTAGCTACATTTCCTTTCACCCTGCTGGCTTCAGTGTATCCTCATCACACCTCAGGCATGTATCCTTCAACAAGATTTATAACGTGAATCATTTTGAATACCTTCAAAAGAGTGGTATAAGAAAATTGGATTCCTACCTTTTGGTGAGTAATATAAAATTATTTATAAGGTTAAAAATGAAAACTGTTGCCCTAAGAGAGGCTTTAGGCTTTGGTGGATTTCAAAGAATAAAACAAACAGTATAGTTTATAGCTAGAAGATTAAGTACCAGCTAAAGCTGTTCTAACTGGTCTGCACAAAGTAGGCTATTCTCCTTGGCCAGTGGAAAGAAAGGGAGGCTGCACACCTGGGCCAGATGGGGCCTGGGGCCTCCACACCACACACTTCTGCCTGAAATGGTGACCAGAAGCCAGGGGTGTGCTGGAGCATCAGCCACAGGGTGAGATGACAGACAGAAGTGTGGCAACTTTTTATGTCTTCTGTGTTAATGCTCCATAAGTAGATTCTCAGGGGACAAAAACAAAATCAAAGAACATTTTCCCACTGTAAGATCTTATTGAATCTGCACAGTGGTGGAAGTTGGCTTCAAAACTAGGGAAGTGAGAGAGAGGAAGAGAATGCAATCTGATCTTTGTCTCCTTCCTTTAATATTATCTTTGCTTGTGTTAACTTAGTAGAACTATGAAGGAAAGCCGTAACAATACTGCTGCTTGCCTATTGCTCAGCTCCTCGAGGAGTGGCTTTTGGCACAGTACCTGCCTTAGGAAAAGCCATACGGGTGGAAGACTGCATCAGCAGCAGGGAGAGGGCTGCAATCCTCTGCTCCCCATGCTCCTATTTAGCTTGGCTTTGTTTCTTTGATATTTTTTTTTTGACAGCCTCACTGGGACTGTAACATCCAATTTACTGGTACTGAGGAGCCCTGCATAGTCCCTTCTTCCAGGGCTCAGCAGAAGAGCAGCCAAGGCCCTGTCACCATACCACTGCTCAGGGAGGGTTGGCCAGCACAGGTTCCTGGCACAAAGCCAGGTGAAGAGCTGTCTGTGGATGCTGAGTGAGGAGGAAAAGCTATGCTCGAGCTCTAGACGATGAGATTTTTACTACATACCCCTGGTATGGTACCTTGCCTCTTCCCAGTGCACATCTACATGGTGGGTAGCGCTGCCTGATGGAATGACAGTGAAGGAGGATGAGGGCTGGTCTCCAGGCTTCTCACTGAGGCAGTGATCTCCGTCCCATATCTCTAGCTTAGAGAAATGACTGTGTCACAGTTTTTACTTTAATGGCTCTTACAACAGTCTACTCTTCTGTACCAGTAGCTGTTTCTAGAAAGTGCTGATGTTGATGGAATGTTAATTATATTTGTGGTACAAGAGATGGTGTGTGTTGTAGATATAGATGAATGTTTCTCTCAACCCATGAAAAATTATGTAACTTCTTTTATACAAAGGTAGCTGTTTCTTTATTTCTCCACAATTGCCGATAGAACTTTGCTTATTTATAATTTCTATTTAAAATATATTACTTATTGAAGCTGTTTAACTTACTAATATTGATCTCTATCAGTGAGAAAAAAACAGTTATCTCTCCTTACAGTATAAAAAAAATCTCAGCTTTGTTTTATTAGCTGAGTTTGCCTATGCTGAAATATTTCAAATAGACTTAAAATTCACAAGGATGACTCCAAAAAATTGAATGACAATACATCCATTTTACGTGCTGAAGAAAATTGGAATTGACTTAAACCAACTGAAATCTCTTTTAAGAAGGAATCATTGATCACTATTTAAGCAGTAACGGTCACATGTGTAACGGTATGTGATGTAATTGCCTTGTATTTTAAAAACTGCAGTTACTTTCACAAAGATGATTTTATTTCCTCCCTTTAGTAAAAATGTTCTTTTATTAAAGTTTATTGACCTCACTTGTGTTAAATCACCACAATCTCCCTTGCCTAAGTCATAGTCTCATTTAGTAACCATTACATGTTCTTTTTTCACACAATTGAAAGTGCCTATAATCTATTTTGGAACAGGCTTCAGTCCAGAAATATGTTTTACCTTATTATTTTCTGCTCTCTCTGGGGATGCCTTCACAAAATGGTAAAGCCCAAAGACTTCCTGAAGGCTAATCCTTTTCTGGGTCATATGATTCTTTTCAGATTCCATCTTGAGAGAGTTTTCTTACAACAATAGGTTCTGCTGTCTGCGAACTGCAGAAAATCCTGTTGCTTTAGTGCTAACAATGAGTGGAATTTTGGTGCAGGAGGAGTGTTTGTTTAATACAATAGAAGTTGGTACAGGCTGGACTCACAAGTGTGAAGTAAACAGTGTGGGAAAATCTATATTACTGCAACTGAGTCAACAAGGTGCTGAACGCCTAAATGTGACTGAACTGTAACTGCAATAACTATCTGGTTGACTTCATCCCTTCCTGCAGCATAGGACTTGGCACATATCTTATTGAGAAAGGGTTAACGAGTAAACAGGCTGCTAACAGAGAGAAGATGAACAAAGCAAGCATTCAGTCGTGCATTAGAAACAACACAATGTGCAGTCAGAACAACTGTGTTTCAGGATCAGATGCAAGTCTGATTTACTAAGCGAATATTATGTAAGATGACTGGTTAGGCCCTGTTGTAATCACATAAATTCACCCAGAAATGTAAACTAAACAGTACCTAGGTCACGAAAGGGCAGTTAATTAATTTTCAGCGTAGCCTACTCCCTCATTCACAATGCAGAAGTCATTTCCGTATAATTTTATGTTAGGAAGATTGATTAAAAGAAGAGTCTTTTATCATATATTCAGCCTTTCAAAAGCAGGGAGTTTTCCAGGTATTTTGTCCATACTTTTGTTTTCTGTTTTGTATTCCTTTACACTCATTTGTAGCCTTCTTTAAATATTTCTTTTGATTCAAGTTGTGCCTATAACTTCCACATAATACACCTAAGATTCTATTCAGCTAGCACTGTCACAAAACTCCTGCCTTAAGAATAAAGATAAAAAAGGTAGATTAGTGTCTTTCAAACTTCTTTAGATCAGACACTGAGCTAGAGAGATGTGGCATAGATTTTACCTCATCTGCAAATTTGCCCCATGCAAGAAGCACTTCTTGCACTACAACTTCCCTCCAGTGGAATCACTGGTGAGATGCTTCAGCATCACCAGTGTTGATTTAACCATTAAACCCAGAACTTTTATGAGAGTTAGGCTACTGAATTTGCTTTTGACCCATATAAAAATGTCTGTGGACTCCAGTACTTTCATAGGTAATGGTGTACATCCACGCAAAAAAAAAAAAGAAGTTAAAAAACTCTAGCTGGCTCATGAGAGCTATGGCTGGGATAGGAGTTCCTGTGACTTAAGCTCAGCTTAGGAAAATTGCTGCAGTAAAGTCACTGCCCTGTTTGTCAAACCCAAGGTAGCATCCCTGCACAGATTCTCCACTGGCACTATGCCATGTACCAGCCTTGCTGAGGTACACGTACATAGTGCTGCACCATCCCATGCATGCTTGCTCTAAATGCAGAACAAGTTCAATTTTCTGTAACCAATTCATACACATTTACAGTACTATTTTTTAAATAAAATTGTTTTCCCAGACGTGTATTTACCTATTATATCTATACCTAGATGATCTCTGTATTTCTACACATCTGTATATCTATCTGTATAACATATATCTGTATATATATTTGTCTCTATAAAACATATATTATTGGTGTATATATTGACACATACCTACACAATCCAATATTTATGCTAATTAAGTCATTTTTCTTATTGCCTGCTGCAAGAAGAAGACGGGAGAGAGTGAAAGATTTGTTCTTCTTTTTATTTTGTTGTGTTTAAGAAAGAGTCAGATGACAGGGGGCACCGTAGATAGAGGTAAGTGCCTTGCAGCACCAGAGGTGTTCATTATTTGTGTGCAGATTTGCGAGTCAGAGGAAATAGGCTTAGGATTCTCTTACCTTTTGGCATGATTCTGGTGTGCCTGTTATTTACAGATTTTATTGTTCAGAGTTTCTTGAGAAAATGTCAAGAATATAAAAAAAAGGAAAATTGTGCCTTTCAATAAAAACTCTGTAGGGCATGTAGTGCTACCTCCTGACATTGTATGAAGCTGGATAGGTGTTGTGTTTCTCAATGCATCAGCCATCTGTGAGCTCTTCAATGTTCTGGGCAGCATGCACACCATCCTCTGTGCAGCTGGCCAGCTGAGAGGGTAATGCTGTGGTCCATTCTTCTTCCCACTGCTCCCTGTCTATCTCAAGTTGCCTTTAAGTTCCTTTAAATTCACTTTAAGTTCACTTTAAGTTCTATAGCTGGTGGAGGAGAATAAAAGCATGTACCCAAGCATGGGGGAATTGTTTTCCTATCTTCTTGTTTGTTCCTCAGACAAGCTCATGTACCCATGAAGGTGCCACGGATCAACTTGTTTTTAACAAATTAGAAGGCTATTAAAGGCAAACAGACATGTTAAAAACAACATGTTTTTTTCTGTAGATCTCATTATGGACCCTCCTTTGCCTTTCCCCTTTCTCCTTAGCACATTTTGCACACTTGGCAAATCTTAAGAGTAATGTAGGTATATGGAAGGTGCTTCCTATGAATCCTGTAGCACTTCCATGACAGAAATTGCAAACGTTGCTTTATTTGCAAATCAAGCAGCTGCTCATCTGATGTAAGTATTTTTAAGTACCAATGCAGAAGCAACATTAAGTGCCACAAACCTCGATTGCTGCAAGAGACTTATCAACATTTCTCATGGACTACTAACAGTCTTCACTTCTGGGTGCAAAAATGAAGCAGTGTTTCTGAGATATGCTGAGACAAACCAGTTCCCTTTTCTACTTCATAATAAATGGAAGAATGGGGGGAAAAAATTAAGAGAGTGATTTTTTTTTTTTATGCACAAATGCATAAACATGTAACTATATTTAAAGTAACCTTTTCATATGTTGGAAAAACTAAGATACTAGTCAGCAACTTATGGAAGATCACATAGATTAAAATAACCAACAGATAACCCTTAAGGGAACTTGGATAAATATGTTTTTCATGCTCATCTGCATTTCTCCAACATCTAGAATTGACTGGGAGAACATCTTTTATTAAAAATACCTTATTTTTTTTTTTAGTGTCCCGCCAACCTATTGAGAATTAAAATGTAATTATATTTTCTGTGTGTGCCAAGGAGCAGACAGACATGAGATCAAAAAAGTTATCAAACTTCAGAGGGGCCAACTCTGCATTTTGCAGAAAATAATGACCTACAGTTGCTGCAAATGAATGAGGAATTTGGCTCTATAGCATTTCCTTGTTTGCCGGTAGCTTAAGACATTTCATAGATGTTTCAAGGTTATGAAAGATATTATTTATTATTAAGACATTTCACTGACCTTTCCATAGAAAATGTTTTGAAACCCATTTCTAACTACAAAAATAGTTGCTACTGTTGAGCTACTGAGTGCTTTGCTATATTAATTGAATAATATCAGTGTTATACTTTACACTGCCTGGTTTCATAAAGCACTGAGGAAAAAAACATCCTATTTGCATTAACCTCTATAGGATTGCACTGTAATATGTCATTTAGTTCAGTCTCTCTGAAGCCACTGCATTGTGGTATCTACACTACAGTTTAGTTTCTCAAATGGTGGATTTGCCATGTTCTGTAAAGGACTATCCTCCTTCTCTGTATTCTCTGTGAAGACAGGACTGCATGGTTTTGTCATAAGACTGTAGTTTCAGCACACCTATGTTGCACTCCTATTCCCTTTATTACAGGCTTTTGGTGAAAATTGGTTCTAAGATTTCTTTGCAGTTAGAACAAAATAGCAATTTTGAATCCTTTTCTCTCTGAAAGGCTACTCTCTGTCCCCAGACCTCTAATTCTGTTATTTGAAAGGAGTATCAAAAGGACCGTTACTGTCTTGTGGTAAGCATTTCAAATCCCTGAACTGGTTTCTAATCTAATCAGTCTGCAGAACGGCCATAATTTCTGTTTAGTTTGAATACAATCATACCCAAATATATTTTTCTAGCAATTTCAAATTCCTGGCATTTATAAGGAATTATAAGGACACTATGTCTTGAACTTCACCGAAATGTTTTTAATCTCTTCTTTAGGAGGGTAGTATATATGTTTGTCTCCTACAGGATTATTCTGCTATTCTTTCTGTTGATCACTGCAGTTTCTGGTATCAAGACAAGCGATCAATGAGCTTGCATTCTTTTTAGCTTCCAGGGCAAGGATATATTGCAACAATTATGGAATAAAATTAAGATTTGGTGAGGGAGAAAAAAGACTGGGAAGAATAGAGGAGTCATAGTGTAGTTGTATTTTAATAATGAATTAAATTGTGAAAGTGAAAGGTTAAGCAAAGGTCTTTGTTCTCCTTATCAGGGAAGGTGAAGAGTGGCTAATTAGATTATGCAAACCAGAAGATAGTCCAATTACTGTTGATAGGCCAAAGGTAACCAAGGGGACACTCCCATCTGGAGGAAAGAGGGAAAGGTGTGCTTGATTAGCAAACAGTGCAACTAACTGAATGCCCTCTGCGCCTGCCAAGGAGTGGAAGTAGAGCTGATATAGTCCCTGACTCCTCTTCCCCAGTCATGGGGAGATGGGTAGATCAAGACTAGTAGTAAGATGTTCTCCAGAGTCTGTCTATCCACAGAAGGGCCCATCTGATGGACCTTGTTCATCTGGTCCACAGAGAGAAGAACTTGTCCAAGGTCCAGATGTCACCCAGCAATCAGGGGGCAACCTCCTGCTCTTTCTGGGCAACTGGTATGTTTTGTCATAGTGTAGAAAGCGTTAACCTCTGCTCTGTGGTTTGGGGAGTTTCCTTATGAGTTCAGTGTAAACACATGCCAGGCCTAGGAAAATATTCTGATGTCAAATTTTGGTTTTAGGGCCTGACCATGTCCCGATCCATTATGTTAGGATGCAGATATTGGCTAAAATCCAGCAGTTAATATCTGTCATCTTGTTGACTTTGTATAGGCAGTTATGGATGAGAGATTTCAGACTCAGCTGAGGACTTGAGTTTTTCTGTAGGGGGAAAGATCTTTGCAAACTTTACTGTTTCACCAAAGAATTTAATGATGTCTTGATTGTTGGTCAAATTAAAGAACTCTGCATAGATCTTTGATATTCCTCAAACTCAGTTATGCTGATTTTTATCAATATAAAACCTTCTCTGATATGTGAACTTGTGCATGAACTCATACATCAGCTCATTTTAATATTTTCATTTATTCAAATTAGCTCAGATTCTCTGCAGACTAGAGATGAATTTATGTACTACAATGTGGCTACAGCTACTGCTTATTTTCCTCACAAAAGAAGGAAGAAAGACAGAAAAAGAGCTAGCATATTTGTATATAACATACTTAAGACAAGTACAAAAACCCCTTAACTCTTGATTATATTTTTTGGGATAAACATCTGACATTTAAACTGGTCTTATGGGCTGGTTTTTGTTATTTTAGATTGTACTAAGTGTTATACTTCATGTGTTTATGAGTCATCCTCAATGAGTATATTGCTTGCGGAATAAGCAGGCTCGACCATATGTTTCGTTTGCATATGCTAGTTTGGATAACTGTTCATTCCTTCTCCTAGCCTCTTTTCGTTCTCCCTTCCAGTTTGTTGTTTGTGGGGTTTTTTTTTAGCACTCATCTACAATTTTGAATCCCTGTGATTTTGCTCAGAGTTTGTTCATGGATAAGAGTATTTTGTTGCTTGTAGTTAGCAATAATATCAGATAAAAATAGTAAAATTTTAGCAAACTAATCCAGAGCTGATAAGATGGAAGGCAAGAAATGTGTCTTTGTAGATAGAAATCATATAATGCAATTTTGTCTTTTTCTTTTGTCAACACATTATATTCTTTCACGGCTGAATCCATCACAGTCTGAAAATCTGCCTCTGTTATTTTGTTAACATGATGAATCATATTGTAGCCAGAAAGTCCTACTTTTATAAATGAATTAATTGTTTGCTGGTTTGGGTTTTTGTTTTGTTTTGTTTTTTCCCTCCTGGGGAACAAACCAGAACATTCTTTTGTTTATCTTTGTTTCTGTCTGCCACATATATCAACACACAGCATGAAGCTAATAAATTGCGGAGAGTGAGGAGTATACAATATACAAATTCTGAAAGAGAGTGGAGGGCTGAGGCAAAACATGCATTGTTGACACATAACATGCAGGTAGCCTAAATTGAAGATGGTTAATTTGCTGAAAGCTGTGTGCCTTAGAGACACTGCTTTACAGTATCCTAGATATCAGAAGTTCCGTTTCAGCTACCAATCTTAAAGGGGTAACAGCTTCAAAAGAATGACTGCTCTTGAATGTTCCTCTCTTAGTTTTGGCACAAATATGGCTTCTGTCAGCAGTCAATATGCCTGGTATTTTCCTCCCACCATCATTATTTCTTGGAAATTCACATTCCTTGCACCAACACAGAAGCCCACGTTTTACAGCTGTGCTTGGATTCCCTTGTCTTAAGCTTGTATCAGCCCTTGACAGTTGGAGGTCCATGACCCACACCTGGGCTGGGAAAGAAAATCCTCAGAAGACTCAATGCACACTGAGCCCTTATATGACAATTTACACAAAACTAGGCTGCAACCTCCTTCTTTGGCAGGACATCGAAGCATCTGGATGTATACAGGGCCATCAGTGGCAGTGAGTTATGGCACCAGCATTTTGGGGGTTCAAGCATTTCAAGGAAAAGTAAGGGATACAATTCTAAATTGTATGGTAACACACTCATGAGTAGAGTGAGGACAGATAGTTGTGTAGTTTTCCTGAATAAGTGGATGCACATAGAATCAGAAAAGTTCTAACTCTACTATATTCAGTGATTTCTTGTTATCTCATTCCAGTGGGTGTCCATGTGCAATCAGCAATGACACGTGTTACAGACAGTCAGATCCCTGATGGCAGAGCAGAAAAACTAATTGTTAATGCAATTTGTCTCCTGCATTTTAACAGCTCTTTCATAAATACTAGTAATGAATATAGCACATCCACAATGTACATCTGTGTGGAAGTGTTGCACTATAAATATATGACCAAAAATGAACTGAAGTTGAAATTTTTCCTGGGCAAAGGGTTTTCATTAGCATCAGCAGTAAAATGATTCTTTGGTTTGTGTGAAATTCATACTTTGAAGTGCACTTTGTTTAAAAATGCACTAAATGGAAGCATCTTGAGAAGCTGTATGTATGTTTGCATTTTAGGGGTTCTGAAACAATTTTTATCACCTGACTGATGTTTGCATCCAGATCAAATTCAATCAAGGTATAAAATCTAATCCAAAGTTTTGTTCAAAATGGGAGTTGCACCTAAATGTAACCTTTTAATTTACAATTTATCTTGAATTAAACATCTTATTGATACTCTAGAGATATTTGTTCTTTTCCAAGCTATGAGCAGTACTTAAAAAAGGTCTGTCTAAGTTCCCGTGGAAAGGTAGCTGCAAAAGTATTTTGGTTCAGAGCTAAGGAATAAATGAATTTGGGTCTTACAGTTACTTTGATTGCGTTTAATGAGTCCAAGAGGTTCAGATAAAGATGGCTATGTATCTTACTGAATGATTTGATTTTTTTTTTAAATTTTTATTTAATGCTGGTATTTGGATGGTAGCCAGAGACTTTGAACTCTATTGTATTAATCAAGGCACAAAAAAGATGACTCTTTCTTGACTGCAGAAAAGTACCCCCTCTGTAATACAGACAAACTGAGGTGGAAACATTAATGAAATTATTTAATTTCTTGTCATGGGAAGTTAATAGTAGAGCTGGAAGGAGATAACCTATAATTATTCTTAAAGAATATTTCTTAGATGTTGTTTCTCAGATTCTTTCTGTGCTATTGAGAGTTTTACAGTCAGATGTTTTCATATGTACTTTCAGAGTTTAAAAAATTTGGATGACTCTTTCTTGCAGTGAATGTTTAGAACACATAAAAGTTTTCCATCCTAATTAACCATGTAAATAATAAGTAAAGCAAATAGCTGAAAATTGAGTCAAACTTGACATAGCTCACAATATCCATCCTGTCAGTAGTGAACAGTGACTAGTTACAAGTTTCTTCATCTGATGGAAATGTGTTCTTAGAAGCATTAGAAACATTTTTAGCACTTTGTAATAAAGATGACAAAGTGGAAGAGGCATTTAAAAATATGCTTGAGCTATGAAAGTACAGTGTCCTATGAAAATGCATGAGATTCCATGCTACAGTGTTTGAAATAGCTTTGTGACTGGAGGCTAACTTCCAACATGCAGTGCATAATGTAACAGGAATTGGTCCTGCTTGATGTCATTACAAGCACCACAAGAAATGGTTATTGGTAAATGATAAAGAAAATAAGTCAAATGATAAACTCAAAGAAAATAAGTCAAATTATTTTATAGGCATGTCAGTGCCTTTATGACTGAGGAGAAAAAATAACCTCTTCAAGCACTCAGTGTCTTTGTTTGAGCTTTAATATTTACAGACTTCTGAGGAGTTTTGCTTTTAAAAAACCCAGACTTTTTCGGGGGGGGTGGGGAGGGGGTGGTCGTGGTGGAGGTCGGGAGGGGGGTGTCAGAATATCTGTAAAGGTTTACACCTTTACTGAGAACAGAAGAGAGTATCATTTCAACCTTCAAGTTGTGCATAGATTAACTCTTCATTACAGAATTTAACATAGCCAGAGGCTAAGGAAAGTTCAGCTTGATCTTTTGTGGCATCAAACAAAATAGGATCATGTTCCTGACGCCTGGTAGCAGCAGCAGCAGCTTTTGGATGGTGTGAGAACAGAAATAAAGAAGTAACTTAAGGCTTAACACTAGCTTTGCATGCAGTCAACCATTTGCTTTTACCACACCATAGTTACCTCACAGTACTTCACTGTCTCTGTCATTCTTGTAAAATGTGGCAGGCAATTAAGGATATTATTTTGTTTCTTGTTTAATCCAGGAGAGATGATGAAAGCTCCCCTACAGTCTAACATCTTTTGTTTATTCCCTCCATCACCACCTCCCCAGGCTGAAGGCCTGCATCCTGTTAAAGAAAAATAAATCCAGAGCTTGAAATGCCATTACCATGTCCCTTTCACTTAACTGCTTTGAGGGTTCTAACCTGTTCACATGTTAACTGAATAATAGAAAATGTGCAAACAGTTCCTCTTGATATTATTAGAGACTTCCTACCTCCCTCCTTTGAATATCTATAAAGAAATTCTTGGTGGTTTGCTTCCTTATTTAAAAAGAAAAAAAAAGTCATTGGATATCCTAGGCTGCCTTCATTATGTTGTTTATAACATTTGTCTTTGCATCCTTTGATTAAAATGTAGTAGTATTTCTGTGAAGTGAGGAACTTTGCAGTTGCAATTACAGATAATAGGGTTGTTTTCTAAACTCCAGTGTGGTGTGAACATCAAAGTAGTGTAGATTGTAATAATCCAAACAAATAACCTTCTGTAAACTCGTAAGAAAAAAGATGGATGTTTTCATTGAGAGACCATTCATTTAACAGTCAGTTGCTGCCTGTTTCTATGTGGTAAAAACTCTGTGAATTTGCTTAAGAAAATAACCACCAAAGAAATGTAAATGATTGAACTAGGATCTCATTAGCAAAGCCTATCTAGCTACCTGAAGGACCTACCTGTGCTGGCAGTAGATCAAGTTTCAAGTACCTTCTTACCTTTTAGAAACTAATTATCTTCAGGCTTTTCTATCAATTAAGGCAGGGGAGAGGTAACATGGCAATGTTCTTGGCAACAGATGTTATAATTTGACAGAATGATTCTCCAAAATAAGCATTTGAATGACTTTTCTTTTTTTTAATGTCTTGAAAACCTATCCTTTAAATTTCTACCTGTAAAACATACATGTTTGGGGGTTTTTTTTTGTGGTAATGGAGGATTATGTACTTTTCTGTGAAAAATGCAATAAATTTGAATCAAAGTGTTCCAGTTTGGAAGGAGAGGTAGATGACATTGGATGTTTACTTGTCCATGTCAGATGAGAATACTGTTCACAGTATTTTATCTCAACCCAATCTATATAGTCTATAGATGTTTTACACATATATGATTTCTAAGAGGAAGTTCATTCAGTGCATAAATATGGTAATGTTTCACCTCTAGAATCCTGAGCTTAGCCAGGGCTGGTCAGGCTACAAGCAGAAGGAGTTTGATAAACTCTGTTTGTCTGCTAATGGTTTTTGGTTTACAAGAGAGTCGTTAATTTCTAAATTGTCTTAAACAAGTGTTTTATAGGGGCTTGGAAGAGAGGCTGGAAATATGGCTCACTGGGTTAGGGAGAGGTTTTCAGGCATTCAGGCAAACATGTGCTCCCATGCTCATAAGTACTTCTAGGGTCATGGTGTAGAGCATGGTTTTGAGGCCACAGGCAAGGGTTTTCCTGTCTGAGATGAGTGGGAAGGAAAAAGGAGTAGCCTGCCTTGAGAGCAGTGTATTAATGCTAAAACTCTGTAACTTGCATAAAAATAACACTGTATGAAGCAAAATAAAAGTAATTTTCTCCTGTATCAAGATAAATATCTTCTGAAACCTTTATATGAGTTTATGATTGAGGTCCCTCATCCATTTTTGCCTGCAACTGGTCTGGTTGAAGACATCATCCTCCTTTCCACTGCCTCTTGTCATTTCCTTACCATGTGCAGATTCCCAGTCAGCTCTGATGACTGTGATGTTCATGTTACTGGCTCCTACGTCAGTACAGTAAACAAGACATTTTGTGACAGGCAAATGCATGTAAGTAGATAGGAAGATGCAGAACCGATGAGGATGTCTGTGGGACAAGGTAGTCCCTGTACTCAAAATAATAGTTTGTGTTTGAAATAAACAGTAGTGTAATTGTAATTACTAGAATATTTACTATGAAGTTACTATGGAATTTCTAGGGGGGAAAGTACAATCTCTCTGCCACACTTTGTAAAGATTGTTCAGTGTCTAGTTCGGTTCTGTCAGAATTGATAAGCTATTTGCCCAAAAGCAAAAAATTTTGGGGATGTCTTGTGTGCTGCCCACACCAGCCGCCCGCCCCCCCCCTACCCCAACCCGGCCCATTTAAAAACACTTCTTTAATATTTTGGGTTAATGTAATAGAAAAGACTAGTTCATTCCCT
>JANHFX010002786.1:0-10743 GCA_027560015.1 Chloroceryle amazona
CAGGACATCCCTCCTCTGCTGCCATCCCCTCCCCTCACTCTTCCCCTGCAGCCCCTTTGCAAGAGCTCAAAATACAGGTAGCAATCGAGCTGGGCTAGAAGATAACTCTTTCAAGACCAAAGCAGGACTTCCATGGCAGAAAGCAATGTTTTCAACAGGAGCCAAGAGTAGGATGCTGTCAAGCCTCTAAATCTGGTAGGAACATGAGTCATTCTGAGCATCCACAGGGTCTGTGGCTTCCCAGGCACCTCGGCACGTAGAATAAGTTCCCCCAGAGCAGCGTGCCTGGCACCGGTGAAGTAGGACATGTGCACGGCTGTGCCCATCTCTTATCTGACTCATTTCAGCATCTGAGGGGAAACCCTGGTGCTGACAAACAGCTCTCTACTCCCTGCCTCCGCCTTTGCTAACTGAAATCTGAAATCTAGACTCTATTTTTAACCCCGAAACACCCACGGCAGCGTGGTGCAGCGGGTCGGCCGGCACCGGCGGGTCGGGACCGTGTCACCGCCAGCCCCGTTTCGGAGGCTGAGCGGCTCGTGCCGTTGTTTACCGGGGTAATTTGACTGCGGCGTTGGCAAGTTCTCAAACGAAGTGAGACCAAAACAAGTCACACGGGCACTTTCCATGCTCAGCGCCGGCACCGTGCCCCCGGATGGGGTATGCAAAACTGAAAGGCTCCAACTTTTTATTTTCCAGCACATCCCCCAAAGGCGTGAGCTGCTAAACCTGCTCAGTGCTGCTGTTTGCTGAGGGACCGGTGCCAGGCAGGGGGGACACAGCAGAGTGGTGAGCGAGCTGGAAGAAGCCACCAGGTTTGAGATCACAGAATCTTGGGTTGGAAGGGACATTAAAGATCATCCAGTTCCAACCCCCTGCCACGGGGCGTGGGGGGGACACCTCCCACCAGAACAGGTTGCTCAAAGCCTCGTCCAACCCCGTCTAGAACACTGAGTAGAAACCAGAATCAGGCCACAATCCAACCTGAGGGTCATTTTCTTATTATTTACTTCCCTCAGGCTCAGGGCTGCGGCACACGCCAAATACACACAAAACCAGGGCTAGTGGAAGCAGGCGCAGCAGCACACACGTGTGCAGACACACGCATGTCCGCGTGCATCACCCAGCACTGGGATGCAGCAACACGGAACGGCGAGACCTCGAGGCTCTTTGGGTCTCGGACTCTCACGTTACAGCTCTGGAGATGCTCAGCCGCTCTGTCAGGAGCAGCGTTCTCATCTCCCAGCCAAACCGAGAGCAGGAAGAGGCAGGGGCGAGACAAACCCTGTCAAAGCCCGAGCGGCTGCCGAGCCGTTGCATCCGAGGTGACGCCCGACCCGTCCCGGGTGACGCCGCGCACGCCGGCCCTGCTGCGAGTTTGGAAGGGAAGCTGAAGTCAGGTCTGGCAAAGCCACGGGCCGGTTCGGGTGTTCCCAAGAGGTCTTTATGCTCCTTCAGCATGGAGGGAGCAGGTCCAGCCTGGCTCTGTGGCCAGGGCAGGACACCTCATGCTTTCTCTGGCCTGGTTTTGGAGAACGCAGGGGCAAGGCTTCCAGCCCTCCCTCGGGGAAACACCTCCACTCCCAAACATTGCGGCAGAGGAGAGAGAGTCTGGTTGTAATTCCTGCCTAAACAAAGGCCGCCTTTAACAGCAGCATCCCAGCCCTGCCACGGGACAACACCTGACGCTTCCTCTCCAGGGTCCCCCCGCCGACTGCGAGGTCTTTGGGAGTCATCGATTTGGGGACAGTTTCCTCTGGCTTTAGGAAACTTCCCATGGCCAAGGGTCCCAAAGTCCTTTGCTCTTCTCCCTGCACATCACAGCCCCCTGATGGCAGCATGAGCCTGCAGCTCGGGTGGGAGACACATCTGACCACCTCTGACGGCTCCACCCAGCCAGCAGCCCCTGTGAACCATTTTCTCCCCTTCCTCTGCAGACTTTTCTCTGGGCACCAGCTTAAACACTTCAGGTTGCCTCTCCCCTGGGGCATTTCAGACCAAAGCAGAAAGCTCAGCAGCCCAGAAATAACTCAAGAGACATAAATCAGCCTTGCAACCCCAAGAAATAGGTCCCCATTTCCCCACCAGAGAGGCCACCGGGGAGTCACACGCCAGGCAGCCCCGTGATGAAGGTGGGTCGTGTGCCTGTCCCCGAGCAGCGGTTCCTGCTCTGGCTGTTTCTGCTCCGTTGCAGAGATGTGCTATAAAACCTTCATTTCCTGACATACATGGGATGAGGCCAAGGGGTCGTGTTTTGGACAACCTGGCTTTTCCATGGCAACCGGCAATGATGTCACCGATGTGCAATGATCGGAAGGGGCCTGGGGAATGGAGAGCTCTCCAGGAACGAGGCGAGAGACGAGGCTGCCATGGTGGGGGACACGCTTGCAGGGGGCCGGGGCTGCATGAGAGCAGCCTGGGCAATGTTTTCCTTGGATGGCCCCGAGCGCAAACCACGGCCAAAGCACACGAAGGCTGGAGACCGGCCCAGTGGCTGTAGCAGGGACCATCCTGTCCTCTCCTTCCTCCTCCTCCTCCGCCAGCTCCCATCCCTTCTTACACCCCCCTGCAGCTGAACAGCCCCAGCCAGCTGCTCTTGCACAACCCCGGCTAAAACCTCCGACCATCTTCTCTCCGAGCTGCTCTGCTCCCCCCTCCTCTGCCCTTTCTCTCCCCGCTTTGTTCCTACAGCCGCTCTTCTTCCCATCACAAATTCCCTCCCTGCAGGGGACCCCCTTTACGACAGCGAAGTAATTAAAAACTCGGGCAGACAAGCATGCGCGGCGCTGACGGTCGGCATCTGTTGCCGGGGGGCAGTTTGCAAGCTCTCATGCAGCGGTGTCCGTCTGTCTGTCCGGGCTTCCTGTGGCTGAAGCCATCTGATACCGCAGCGCCTCACCGCCGGGCATCGCGCTGCCACGAAGCCCTATCTGCGTTAGCTCCGAGATGCTGCCGGGATAAACGCGCCGAGTTAAAACGGCCCCGGGTGTGCGGAGCCCCCATGGGTCAGCCCATTTGTGACACGATGGGAGAGCTCAAGCGTCTCTCTTCCACCCCAGGAACTCCAAGGCAGGTGCGAAGCAGCCTCGAGCGCAATCCCCGACTCCTCGCTGATGTTTCACGGGGCTGACCCGGAACAGAGGGCACGGGCCGGTGGGATATTGCAGGGGTGAGAAATGAGCTGCCCGCACTGGGAAACAGCATCCATCTGAGGCAGGGTGGGCAGGGCTTGAGCAGCATCTATCATGGGTTTAATCGGTCACTGGCAATAAAATTTGCACCTGCTGCATCCTCAAAGTGTCCGTCTGCCTGAAGGTCCTCCCAGCACGGCAAGCGGAGGAGCGGGCAAAGCTGGTCCAGGTCCCTATTTTAACTCCTTGCTCGTGTGCAGTCTTCAGGTGATGTTGGGAAAGTTGTTTAAATGACCTGCCACAGCTACACCTTCCTTGGCAGTGAATTAAGTAGTGTCCCATTAAAACCAGAAACAAATAACATTTCAGTGTGGGGCACACAACAACAGAGCAGCAGGTAGAGAACGGCAAAGAAACCGGGTGCTTGTAACTGCAGATCCACGCTGAGTGGGGTCCCCAAAAGCACGAGAAAGATACACTCAGACCTCACCACAAGATTTCAACCTAAACAGAGCCATTTCCAGCCAACGGCATCACCCGGCGCCTGTCGGCTCAGGGCTGTCTCTGCTCATCCTTCCTACGAAGACCCAGAGCCACCAGCACCACTTGCAGGGAGGAGGAGGGAGGGCGGCGGGGTGGAAGAGAAAACAAAACAACAACACGAAAGACCTTCCAAAGACGTTGTACGAAAAGTGAACACTCAGCAGAGCGAAGTTTCCTGCGCAGTGAGAGTTGGCCGGGGAGCGAACAGGAAATCACGGCTTCCTGCCTGCAGAGGAAGCGCCTATCGAATGCCCGTGATCAAAAACAAACAGCACTTCCATTAAACAAACAAAGGAGCTAAAACTTCAACAGCTCGCAGCCTGGGCCAGCTCCAGTGGTAAGGGAAACACGTCCAAAAATAAGAGGCTTGTAACCTTGAAGAAAAGGCCCCTCGTCCTCTTCCCCTCATGGGGACGCTGCTCACGCTGCATGTGGAGGGAAGGGACCGGGCAACCTCCCGGGCACGTCCCTGGGCAGGCGCTGCCACCCCAGAAACCAGTTCCCCGGGGAACTGGCACCGTAGAATTGTTCGGGTTGGCAGAGACCTTGGAGCTCACGGAGCCCAAGCGTTGCCCCAGCGCTGCCGGGGCACCACTAAACCATGTCCCTCAGCACCACGTCTCAGCCCGCCAGGCTGAGCCCCAAAGCTCCAGCATTGCTCATTCTGCACATGCCTGGTGCTTTGGACTTTTCCAAAGCCAGGCTGGCTGGAAAAACTGCTCTCCCAGCATGAAAACGAGCAGAGAGAAAAAGGAATCAAAAAGGCCGGGGTTGCCCTGGGCCCATGTGTTTGAAAGGGAGCCCTTTTCTCCATCTCGCTGAGCACCGTGGACGATGCGGTGAGAAATACGGTTCAAGAACAAAGGACGACGAGCAGTTACCAGGGAGGAGCAGGCTGGTGTGAAAGAAACAGGCTAAAGCAGCCCGGAGCACAGTGTTACCTGTCCCCCCAGCCTGCTGGGGACCAGGGGAAACCACAGGCTGGTAGCCCAGGGATGCAGCAGCACTGGAGGGACATGGTGACCTGGAGAGAGGCTCCGTCTCCCCTCAGTCCATGCTCCATTCCAGGGAGCTTTCAGGAGAGCTCCTCATGGCAGGGACGCGTGCTATGGACTTTCAGGGACCAGCCTTTTCCATGCCCCATCCCAAGGACCTCAGACATCCCGTGGTGTTTCCAGGGCTAAGATACTATTTCCTATGAATCATATTTCAGTGCAGACAGCAGATACCAGGGCCAGATGGAGATGAAGAGAAGCAGCTCAAAGAGGGGTGCACTGAGACATGAGGCCATTAGACAAGAGCATCTGGGCTGGATTTAGTTGCATGCAATCGACTCCTCAGCCTGAGAGTCCTTCCACTTCACGGCGTCTTTGGCAGTGAGGCCTTAAGGACTTCCCACCACGGCCATTCCATCCCACCAGCAGGTCGCAGCTCGCGGCCACTCTCAGCAGCAGCGATACCACGGCTCATGGTGTTTGCAAAACAGATCACCGAGCGAACATAGAGCGACTGAGGTTACAAATAAACCCTCAGGGCCCGGTTTAACCACGGCGTAATCCCACCAGTTCAGTGGCAGAAGCGAAGGGGCAGCTGAGAGACGGGAGAAGTGGCAGAACTGCTGGAGCATCTTCCCTCCCAAAAGCAGCTGCCATTGCTCTTCCCTCCTCTGCTTTTTTGCAGCGGTTACCAGTCTAAGGAACATGCCACAACACAGCACGAGCTCCCTAAGCCTGCAGCATTTCTCATTTGCCAAAGTACATCCAGTGCCACCATCCTTAGCCCCTATTGCACTGTGGGTTCCTGCACCTCCGTACAGCCCACATCCACCACCTGCACCACGCATCACCCCCAGGTTTCCCCCAGTTCCCCTAAATAGAATCACAGAATGAGTTGGAAGGGACCCTAAAGATCATCCAGTTCCAACCCCCTGCCATGAGCAGGGACCCCTCCCACTAGAGCAGGGTGCTCAGAGCCCCATCCAGCCTGGTCTTGAACACACCCAGGGATGGAGCATCCACAGCTTCCCTGGGCAATCTGAGACAGCATCTCACTGCCCTCAGAGTGAGGAACTTCCTCGTAATTTCTAACCTCTGCCAGCTGGAAGCCACCACCCCTTGTCCTATCATCTTGTAAAAACCTGTAGTGTAACAAATGAAAATGGCACAAGCATGAAAAAACACATCAGATGCAAAAGAAGCCTCATAAACAGGAGGCGAGATGGGGATTACAAAGAAAAAACCCATCTCAAAAACACACACAAAGAATTCAGTGATAGAGGGCAAGAATGAGTTCAAGGGAAAGGCTGAGGAACACAAACATCGGTACCCAGCACCTGCCACACCACCAGTACATTAGCTGCTGCACAACCAGCCAGCCCTGCAGAAGCTCCGTTGAGAGGGGGGTATGTTCCTGACTTAACTCTGCCGGTCCCTGCGGGGGAAAGGATGTCACTGGTTCTTGATGTTGTTTCTTTCTAGGGAGACAGCGGTGGGCCGTTAGCCTGCAGCGACCCCCGTACCGGCAAACACTACCTCGTGGGGATTGCCAGTTTTGGAGCGGGCTGTGGCCGAGAAAAGTTCCCTGGGATCTATGTCCGTGTATCTCAGTACAGCAGCTGGATAAAGAACGAGCTGCTGCTGAGGAGCGAGGCTGCGAACCCTGGCAGCACCACCCTCCTCATGCTTCTGACTGCGGTACCGGTGGTGCTTGCGGGGACCTTGCAGAGGGGCGATCTGTTGCGTCATCACCACAGAGCTTGGGTCTGCCTGTTACAACTCTGAAAAGAGCCAATTCCTGTCCCAGAATAAATCTGAGAGCGAAAGGACACTCGCTTGGTTTCGAGAAGTGGTTGTGTTGAGTGTTCTATTTTTTGTTTTCGCAGAGGCAACAGGCGCAGCCTTGACCCTAACGATGAAATCAAAGATAGAAACTTTACCCACTAAAATTTCTTCTTCCCTACCTTATTTTTACACTCCCAGCTCTCAGCAGCTCAGGCACTAACGCGGCCAGGAGCGCGCGGCCGGCAGAGACGCTCCCTCTGCTGGGTCCACACCAGCAGAGCACGACGTGCACCCACGTAACAGCGGCTCGGCTCCTGAAAACTGAGAAAGAAAAAACTGCGGAAAGATAAAAGGGATTCTCTACTGTTCTCAGTGACCACTAAACTCTACACACAAATAACTCGGTACTTTGAGTACTCTGACTGATGAAAGGACACATCAGATCAAGAATCTCTGGGGCTGTTTCACAGACTAAATATTTATCCTCAGCCACTGTAAAAGACCCGACCCCGCAGCAGGTTAGGTCAGAATTTGCAGGGCTCTGTTCATTAAAAAGAAATAAGGAACGTCAGAATTATCTTTTGGCGACTTTATTTACCAAGGTCAAAATCTGCAACCATCTAATTGTTTCGACAAATATTTACAGTTCATATAAAGCATGTACTTGAGTTTGGAAATAACCAGCAGAACAGTATCAGGTACTAACAGCTCCTACTCGCAGGATACAGACTTTACTCTCTTACCATCTAGATTTTGAAGTCAGCCCCAAAGAAGTACTTCGTGAGAAGCGATTACTTCGAGTGTACTCATGTTACTGTTTACTATCACCAAGATGAAAAATAAGCTGCTCTTTCCAAAACACTATTTTAAGAGGATAAAAATCGACTAACGTTATGCCCAGCAGCACTACATTTGTTTCACTTGCTGAAGACAGAAAGAATTGGCCACCATTATTTTTTTTTTTTTTACAGTCTTAACACTTGATAGCTTTTTTTTTTTATTATTATTCTGTATAACAAAAGAAGGTAAAGGAACAACAGCACACGGTGAGGATCAAAATACCACACAGAGGAGTTACCAAATCACTTCCAGTACTGTAGGTCAAACCCTCCTAAACCTCTGCCCAGGAGTGCACACACCGGGTGGGAGACGGAGCAGGAGGGGCCGATGCCGGAGGTGCCGAGCACGTTCCGAGGTGCTCGTTCTTCCTGAAATAGAGACAGGGGGCCCCAAATGCCATTCCCTAACGTGACAACTTTTCCACACTCCCTCGTGATTTTTGGTGTGCGAGCGCACTCTTGGGACATGATCGTGAACAGAGAGGTGTGCTCCGGTCAGGCCTAAAGGGAACGGATCGCTGGTCGTGGGCCGTGTCCACAACAATCAGCTCTTTAGAAACTTCGGAAAACCATCTATTTTCTAGCCCCCTAAGGCTGTGATTGTGGAATGCAGTCTTTGCAAAGAGCTCTGCTTGCTAACAAGTCCGTTAATTCAAAAATGAGTAAAATAAACCCCACGGGCTGCCCGTACAGGAAGCGTTACGCACCGACGGAGCGAGCACACCTGGAATTCTGTCGGGGTCGGAGCGAGCACAACACACACACGTAGCTCTAACACCGGCTCGATAGCGCGGTCCATAGCGCGATTCCCGCTGACGCAACTGGAAGCAGGATTCATCCTAACTATGGAAAATAGTGTATTTATTACTCATGCAGTAAGCGCTGCAGACACACGGTTCTATTTCACAGAATCACAGAACAGGGGAGCTTGGACGGGACCTTAGGGGGGAGGGGACCACCATGTCCAGCCCCTGCTCAAGCGGGGTCACCTAGAGCAGGCTGCCCGGGACCACATCCAGGAGGCTTCCGAGTATCCCCAAGAAGGGCAATTCTACACCCAAAAGAGTCCTGATCATGTCAAACATTTAATTTTCACCTGACAATGATTCAAACCATACGAACTAGAATCTCCGAGAGCAATCAGATCTAATGTGCAGATATTATCAACTGTGGGGAATAAAAAGCCCTGATTTTTATTTTTTTTTTTTTTTCACTTTTTCTCTTTTTTTTTCTTTTTTTTTTTTCCAATACTCTTTAGGATCCATTTTTTTGCAAGTTGCCTACAGATGTACAAAATTAATTCAAATATCTCCTACGCCAAAGAGGATCTCATTTGACTTTGTACTATCCATAAAAATATATGCTTGAAAATCTGATTCACAAAATATTTCATTTGTTTACTAAAATGAAATATATAAACTGTCAAAATATGCATATAAACTCAATTTCAGAATTTGTAAAGATCACGATTTCGCTACAAAATATACCAACCATCTACCTGTTCGCCATAGAGTTATTTTCTTACAAAGATACCGTTTACTTTGCAAAATATCGCCTACCTTACAAAATTAGTCCGGCAATTTTGCGCTCCTTTCAGCATAGAAACCATATATTAGAACCTCATTAACCCTTTGGTATATATCTTCTGGTTTGTGTTTGGTTTAAAGCGTTCCCAAGCGCAGCAGGGTCTCCAGGTGAAGAAGCAATGGGTGTTTCGCTGGATTGATAATCAGCACACCGTTTCTTTTTGCAATTCCAGGTGTTGTTAACCCAGCAACTAAGAACAGACTCTTGGGAAATCATCTGTCAGAAACTTTTCTTCGCTGGTATTCGTTCTACTGTATCGGCCTTGGAAAGAACGACGTGTTGAATTCTCTTCAGAGCAGTCGACACCTTACTTACTCCGTGTGTCTCAAAGACAATTTCAGGACTAGGCCTCTCACTGCTTTCTGCAGATCCTTTCCAAATCGGATAAACACAGCAAACATTGGAAAAAAACCCACAACAAAACAAACCCCAACAAACAAACCAACCAACCAACCAACCAAAACCCAACAAAACCCCGATTTTTTAGACTGTCAGCTGAGAAAGAGTAAACATAATTTATATCTCTAGCAAAGTATTAGCTCTTTTTATCATCTGCACCTGTAATAACAGCTCACAGGCTAAATAAAAATATTTACATACAAGTAACTGAAAGCAAAAAGTAAGGATTGAAAAAGAGTAAGAAATCAAGACATATACTGATTATAAATGTTACTAATAATGTCAACTATGGCAAGGATTCCATTTCATCCGCGGCTGAACTGTAACCCAAATATCGCCTCCGCTTCAAGAGGTACACGTAGAAATTTTCAAAGAAACTCTAAACACCTGCCTCATGAAAACTGGGCTGTCCTTCTATTGCAGATGCGATCTTGACTCGAGGAAGTTTCCAGTTGTGCCAGCAGGAATTTTGGTGAGGTTTTATTCTTTCCTTTTTGTTCGTCACCAACACGTTGTAAATAAAATCTATATAGTCTTTAAGTTGTGAAATCTAGGTAGAAAAGTTTCCTTTTTGACCTTTCATCTAGTTTAAAAAATTCAGTATAAAAAAAAAAAATCTCTTCTGATATTTCAACAGTCCACAGAGTTTTACCTTCTTTACTTAGACACTTTTATGACAGTAAAGATCTTTCAAAGTTTTTAGCTCTTCAATTAGAGTTTTGTTCTGATTTTCCAGGACTGCAACTCGATTTTCCAGACATTTAACGTACTCTTTCTTCTTTCTACGGCATTCTCGAGCGGCTTCTCTGGAACAGACAAGAAGTGAGTGTTCATTTTGGATCTGAGATGTGTCTACATTATAAATGTTACTGATTCTGTGCAGTGTGAGGAGAGAGCCAGCCCTGTGACCACAAATGAACTGAACAGAGGAGTACACGAGGACAGGGGGAGAGTGTGGAATTCAGCAGTGGCTGGTTACACTCCTTGTCAGTCTGCAGGAAGAACACGATTTCTTTTCTCCAGACTGCGCGAGACAGAGCACGTGACACGTTCTGGGCTGGGCGCAGCACATGCCGACAGCCTAACTGGCAACAATTTCCCATGGTGACTGGATGCAGCACACCACACTGACGGCACTCGCTGGCCAGTGTCCTCTGCAGGACAGACGTGGACCTACTCGAGTGGGGCCAGAGGAGGTCCCAAAAATGCTCCAAGGGCTGGAACCCCTCTGAGACCAGGCTGAGAGAGTTGGGGGCGTTCAGCCTGGAGAGGAGAAGGCTCCAGGGAGACCTTCTGGGGGCCTTTCAGGACTTCAAGGGGTCAAAGAGTGAGGGCTTTAAACTAAAAGAGGGAAATTTAGACTGAAGAGAAGGAAGACACTTTTGAGGCTGAGGGTGGGGAGAGCCTGTCCCAGGCTGCCCAGAGAGGTGGTGGCTGCCCCATCCCTGTCCCCATTGCAGGGGA
>JANHFX010002787.1:0-26923 GCA_027560015.1 Chloroceryle amazona
GTGGGCTGTTGTGGTTGTGTTTTGTTGGTGTTTTTTTTTTTTTTTTTTTTTTTTTTGTTTTTTTTTGTGGGGGGGGGGGGGTGTTGTAGTTTTTATTGCTGCTGTCAAAGCTATCTCTGATTTTATTTGAGAAAGTGGTCGACTTTCACCACAGAAGTGCTTGATTGCCTGAGGAAAATGCTATCAGTCTGTCAAAAGACTTGCTAATTGATCTTTATTTACTGGGGACAAGTGACAGCAGAACAAACTCCAGGCACAGAAACAGCGATTAGATTAAGCTTAAAAAGTGTTTCTTTGGATGTGAATTTGACTGCAGCCTCCAAGTGAAGAACAGTGATTTCAGTATGGCCATATGCTTTGCCAGCTTTTCCAAAAGCAGTGGCAAGGGAACTAATTCCTCACGAATCACCCTCTTCCTCCCCGCTTTGTTATCTTTTCAACCCTAAGCATATCATCAGCAACTATCAAACCATAGTGCCTCTCTGCTGTGGCAAATGTCAAATACTGATCATAAAATTGATTTTCACCCCTTTTTGTAACTAGTCATAATGAACCTCTACTTAGAGAGGAAGGATAGTTTGCTAACAGCCGTGTTAATTATGTTACAGGCAAAGTACCTAGATTCTGGTTTATAGAATTGGTTTCTGGACACTCAAAGCCAAGATGATCCACTTTTTAAGATAGTAATAATGCAGTTTGTAAGTTCAGGGGATATTTTTCAGTTTTTGGCACCAAAGCCATTAGGCAAACATCTTCTCTGTATATATGTATGCTAGTCGTACAGAAACCTTAGTATAGATGAAATAAGATTTTGGAAGCCAATAAGCCCTTTGTTTGGATAATAATGTTACTTATTTCCTTAGCATGCACAGCATTTAGAGACAATTATTATGATTTCAATTTTTGCACCATTAACATGATTTTGAACAAACCAATATTGTCATATTTTTATGCTTTAGAACACACTAACAGTGAGAAGGAAAGGCGTAATGACAACATGTGAATCATCAAGTAGATTGCCTACAGGTACTTCAGTTATGCCTACTGCTATCTTTTTCACTAAGGAGTATCAATCCTAGAAACATTTCATGCCAAGTAATATGTCAGGAAAAGAAAACAATGCAAAATGCAACTTTATGAATTAATATCACCCCTAAAGGGATTCTTTCTGAAGAGCTACTTCTAAGAATTATGATTCAGAAAAAAATAGTTGAAGAGCCTTTTGTGAAGTTGTAAGAAGCCTCGAAATTTCTCTTATCCAAGAATTTTACTTTTGCAAAGCTAAAGGTTTCTTTTAATCTAGCTGTATGTCACGGTCAATATCTTGGATCACGCCTGTCCATCTGTTTTGGCCAAACTTGTCAGCTCTTGGCAGAGGACTGAATGTAGTTAACACTTTGGGTGTAATTCCTTTTAAAAGGTACTTAAATATGTAAAATATTTCTAGGTAGCCTCTGTGCAAAATCTATTTCTTATTTTCATTAATAAGATTGTGACAGTTTTACTGTACTCTCCCTGGGAAGTACTTTGCAATGGGGACAAGGTATTGGTGTGTCATTTTGTATTACTAAAATTATGTGGGTTTTAGATCCATATTACTGTAAAAACATGGTCCTAGGTACTCACCGTGATTCTAGTCCAGATGGGGTTGTGGTATATTTTCAGATGTCCAGTTTTATCCAGATGAGTTCATATGCTAACAGTTACACCATGGAGTATTTACAATGTCCAGGTACACGTCAGTGAAAAGGGGTAGTTTCAGGTGTGACCCTTCTGTAATAAAATCAGTATTTGATTTTCTTAAATCATAAACCAAGCAAACGTTGTTCAAATGCATCAGTGTTTGATGATCTGTATGTTTTGTTTTGTTTTGTTTTTTTTTTTTAAATCAGCTCCAGTCCTCTCTTTAGTTCTTTATTTCAAGAAACCCTTAATTAGAGGAAGTTGAATTAGTACAATATTCAATTTAATAATTTTAATTAACCCAGATGCTATGCTGATTTGTTTATAATATATTATAGCATAGCATATTAATGCCTTTCATGGTAACTCCTGGCCTTGCTGCTTCTCTTTTTCCTTCCTCCCATGTAATTGTTTTCTGATTCTACTTCAAAATTCCTCAGTCCCCAGAAATCATTAGATACAATTTCTATTGCTATTTTCTCATCATCAAGCTTCCTGTGTTGTGTCATAGGAACAGTCATAGCAAATAAGATCAGTAAATTATTTGAGATGTTTCAAAGAAAATATAATGAAACCTTGTACCAAGCAACTACAGATTACCTTGTGGAGGGAGAAGGTATCTTACTCTGGATGAATGCTTTCCTATATCCCATGATTATTTGCTGCTGTTGTTTTTCTTGCCTTCTTAGGCATGATCTGTCTATGCAGGACCTAAACAACAACCTGACATACTTTAAATGAAACCATTCCCTTCTTCGGTGTTTTCTTCAGCTCTTTCACTTGCATTTAGATCTCCTCTGTGCCTTGATACTGTTAAGTGCTTCCCTCTTCCAAATCTGAAGGCTTCATCGCCCCAGGAGCACTTGGCTCCAGCTGATCTGGTTGTATTGCTGAAGGTAAACTGCAGGCATGGGGTTAAGCACAGGCTTGTTCAGTTTTCCTTCTGTATTGACTGCGATTGGTGTTAATGTCAATTTTAGAGTAATATGCATGTGGTGACTCCAGAATATCAGCCTAGTTATTTGGTCATAGCACTGACTGTTGTCCTTCATGGATGTCTGTCCAGCTATCTTTTCAGCTGCATACTGCCATCCCTGCACTGCCTGTTCTGTAGTAATAAGGAATGGAAAGAATAGCCAGAGATCTTTATTCTCAGCAGATTAATCACACTGCCCTCTACTGCTCCTTTTCAGCTGAGTTGATTTATCAAAATTCATACCATGTTTATCCTTCGAAGAAACATTTTGCAACAACATATTTCACAGTACTGACTTGCAAGAATATTTTGTAAGCCATAAACAACTAAAATTTATATCCCTTTGCTTACTTAAATAATAACAATAACCATTAGTTATAGAGGCACGGAAGGTTTTACTCTCTTCTGGCAGCATTCTTCAAAGCCAGACCCAATGTGGCAGCAACTCAGAGTATATACAAATGAAGAAGAGATGAAACCCAACTCCATTCATTAGATTTTTCTCATGGTCCTCAGCAAGAGGTAGTGTTTTCTCTTCTGGTGTGGTAACCACCTTTCAGTGTTGTACTCCTTACTGACAAAAATAAATACTAATAGTCCTTCACTGAATATATCATTTATTACTGTTCTTATGATTCTCCTTTGTTCTTTGGGTTTATTTTGTGTTCTCCTAAGCTCTATCTGCTGTAGGTGGTCTTGCACACTCATCTCTTCCAGAGATATTTATTTACCGCTTGGGTATTACACATCATCAGCATATAGAGGCTGCCATAATTTTTGTAGAGTGTAAAATTTCTCTGAAACAATTCAGCAGTTTCAGTCTTAACTTATTAGTGTATCTGGTAGAGGCAATCTATGTTTTTGTCTCGTCTCTAGGTTTATAATTTTAAACTGTTATGGATGAAAAGTTGCTGTACTCTTCCAAGGCTGGCTTCTCTGGAGTCTCAGTTACTTTTATTCTGCTTCTTTTACTCATTTCTTTCCTGTGCCAGGGAAAAAGAAGAGTTTCAGAATAACACGGAGCAACAAAAATCACCGTCCCTGCCCTCCAAGGGCTTGCCTTAGTCCCTGTCAGCAGGGCAGCAGACCCTTAGCAGAGGGAAACTTCCCTGTAGCTGGCTATTGTTCCCTGAAAATATCTGTCATACTCAGATCACTTTTTCTGCTTACTTCTGTAATACAGAAATCCATGGAGAGCAGGTGGGGAGCAGCAGGCATGTGGCCTACAACTGTAGTTGCCAGTCTTACAAGGCTGCAGGAGGCACAGCGGGGTTTGGGCATGAGCTCTGACACCTTCTGCTGTTGTGTGCTCCAGTTTTGCTGAGCTGGGAGCAGATATCTTCATCACTGGTGTTACAGGGAGATGTGCAGCAGATTTACACTGAGGCTGGTTCCCAAGTTACTGGTGAGGAGGAGAGCAGGCCAAGTCCCATACTTCTTGTCTGGCGGGTAGAAACCACCAGGTGACTTGGTCTGAGGCCAGGGTGAGAGCACTGGCTTAGAAGTGTAGGAACTGGTGAGATTTGGGCTATTTCTAGCTGCACTACTGGCAAGGCTTTATCACAGGCCGTCAGAAAAGAGTATCAAAGATTTAACCCTGTTACAGATTTCTCAGCAGAAATAGGTTTTCTTTTCTTCTTTATAGGGGAAAATGAAGCATCTATCAAATGGGGGTTTGTTTTTTTTTGTTTGTTTGGTTGGTTTTTTTTGTTTCATTTTGTTTGCTGTTGTATTTTTGTTTATGTAGGCAAGTTTGGATAAATAAATTATTTGTGGGTTGGGTTTTCTTGTTGTTGTTTGGGTGTAGGTGGAAGATTTTATAAAAATATTGTGGCGTGGACTTAGCAGACTTCATTGTAGCTTGTGTGAACCCGATGACTGTATATGGAGATCCTCACTTTGATAGGATTCCTGAAGGGAAGTCTTAGTGTTTAAAAGAAAATCAGTTTTTGAGATGTAACCTTGGGATTCTTCTCTGCTATGGGAACATGAGTCCGTGTTCTTCAGGCAATTTCTTCACTGAAGGTATGTCATAGGGCTGAGTGCCTGTCACAACACTGCACTGGTGTTAATCATGTAGGGTGACCTGAAACCCCATCCCTGAGATAGAGGCAGTCCAGGATATATTGCTTTGTCAAATATTGCCCCTGTTTTCCCATCAAGAAATGGAGCTGTTGAGTGATGGGAGGCTCATCACCAAGGTCTATGTATGCCTTCCAGCCCTTGGCTATGCTGTTAGAAGACTGATCACCCCTCAGTTGTGAGATTAATTTGATTTGTGGTACAAAGATCAGAAATACTCATGTCTCTTTTTGTAGCTGATCCCTTGTATCCAGGCCCGTGCAGTTTGTGGTGTTTGACTGCAGGTGAGGGGAGTTTACAGTTATTCAGCCGATGCTGGAGGTTACACCACCCGGTACCTGGCCATTGTTTCGGAGTGATGGCAAGCCTGGCCATCGACTAGAGAGGGCTCAGGAGGTCTGACCGATTGGAACATTCTGTTACCTTGTTGTAAAGAATTAATTAAAGTGGCAATTACTTATTTTTCTAAGTGGTGAATGGAGCTGGATGTGCATATTCTGCATTGTAGTGGAATGCTTTTCTTTACCTGGGAGATGGTCATTTTAAAATACCTTTTAAAGCTCTGGCAGGTGAAAGAAAAATGCTTAGTGCATGCACTCTTTTATTTCTTACTTTTCTAGCAATTCTCTAATCTTTCTAGGGGTCATTCATTACTTTAGGTATTTTTGATAGATTTTGATTCTTGTAATTGATCATTTGTTTATATGAGATGGTGAAGCCTCATATCAGCTCTGAATTTTTATTTTCTAATTTTTGTTCTTTCCAGTTCCTTTCTTGCATCATTATTTTTATTTCAAGACCTGGCTCCACATCAGTGACTCTGCTGCCTGAATCTTCTGCATGTGTCTTTTATTCTTTGAATGAGACCAATAGGATAGTTTTTAAGGGTTTATTTTTTCCACTAACCATGATACCAGTTTCAATCACAGTTTATTTTTCCCATTATAATTAGTAAAGGTTCAGACTCAACCCTCTGTATACTGATTTTCTCTTCTTTGATGTAAAATATTATTCGAGTGGTTACTGGTAAATGACATTTTAAGACTTTTTTCCTGAAGATCAGTTCCCTGGTTGTAGATAGTTAAGTCATTTTAAGTGTTTTATATTCCCTCTTCCAGATGATAGCATTTTATCTATAGGGATAAACCATGCCTTCTGCTTGTTGTCTGTGTTAGTGGATTAAATCTTATGAGTGCATGCTTGTCATGTGTTGAGGCAGAACCTCATTAAAATTAAAGCACTTTACTAAGCAACATTGATCTCATCTGTTTGTAATAATGAATAATTGTATATGAACCTGTTAATTATCAGGAAACTGCTATCCGTGCCTCTAATGCCTCATATGATTCCTGTATTTTGTTTGATTAGATGGGCTGAATAAAGGTTGCACAGTGTACTTTCATGTCAGAATTGGGAAGCAGAGTATTTCTTTGCTTTATTAAGACTTAGTTCATGAAAAATTTTGTTACGATTAATTTTTTTGTTTGGTTGGGTTTTTTGGTTTTGGTGGTTTTGTTTGTTTTGTTTGTTTTGTTTTGTTTTTTTTGGGGGGGGGGGGCATTTTCACATTGTCTGCAAGGTATTTTAAGAGGCTGTAGAACGTAAGTCCATGTGCTGTGTTTCTCATCTCTGGCAACTCAGCCAGTTTTAAAAGAACTTCACACACCTGACTAATAAAACGAGCTACAGCTTTTGTCTTGTAAACACTTACATGCATACGTAACTTTATTTGTTTAAGATGTTCTGCTGAAATCCAGTGAGAATCTTCCTGTCAGCAAACTTTTTATATAAGCAGGCTTGTTGACAGTGCCAGAGTAGGTTCTGTTAAAATTAGCTGGGGTAATTGATGGTACACCATAGGCAGGCGGTTATGCTGGGTTCAAAGATTGTTAGCATTGGGTACCATATACTGGGGTGCAGAGACTTTGGGTCCTTCTGTGGCTGTTCTGTTATGTAGAGCTACCATACAGCTTGAGAAAGACTGCCCCATGTTGCTGCTTTTACTGGCCAATGTCTTCATGTCACGATTCAGCCCTTTATTTTTAGCTACCTAATTGTGCAGGCAACTGCTACACGGAACACAGATAAGGCAGCTAATTTTAATATGAAAATCACAGTAACATATTGAGTTCATTGTGGAAAAAAAAAAATAAAAATTGTTTTCCAGAATTGAAAGTAACTGGCAGATTATTTATTCATTTTTTTAATATAAAGGTCTTGTTCTTGCATTAAGTTCTTGGGGAAAAAATACACTTGAAGAAAAATATAATGAATATGGCAGGATGAATATTCATGATTCTTAACATGACAGAGATATTTAATGATTTTTAAAAATATGTAAGAATCTGGTTTGTTTATGGAAGACTTATCTGATTTATAGAATAAAGTTTCAGGCACTTCTTACTGTGGGAATAAGTTTGAAAGACGTGGAGGACAAATGTAATCCCAGGTTAGAGTCCTTTAAAATAATGAGAAAATTTATCAAATTCCACGTTTCCCATGTGCCTAAATTGCCCCATTTCCTCTGAATCAGAGTTGGTCTGTGCACAGAAGCAGCTGTAAAACTGACTTTCCCTACACTGTTTAGCCATGACCTGCTACCATGTCAACAGGTTTTCTGTGTTTAAAGTTAGTATTTAGCTTCTGCTCTTGAATAGACTTTGCTTAATAAGACCAGAACAAAAATGATCATTCAGCTATACAGTGAAAAAACCCTCAAACTGGAACTGGAAAATCAAGGTGGATTTCAATTTGAGCTGGATTTGCCCTATGATCTTGCCCCACATAAATGATTGGCAGTGTTGCTATGCAGGTAGAGAAGTGTGCATTTTATCTGTGCTTGGAAAGCATTTTTATTCTGCTCTCCTTTGTTTTATCCTCATCACTCTGGATACAGTCCCTCTTCTGCCTTTGTAGTAGTTCTTACATAATAAAACTGAGCACTGTGATTCTGTAAATAAAATAAATGTTGTAGAAACTGAGTACAAATACAAAAATATGACTGGGAAAGAGAATATGTGTACATATTTTTAGTATTTCCTGGGGGATTACAAAATACAATACTGTACATTATTTGTGAATTTGCCTAGATATTGTGGTCTTTATGTAGATGCTTTGTATTCTTGAGTTGCTGTATGGATGTTTTTGAGTTCTTTAGTTTTTGTAAGTTTGATGCTATATTCTTCCACAAAAATTGGAGAAAAGAGGGTCAGAGTGTTGACAGGCAACTCAGTAAGATCCATTTTTAAGAGGTAAATATTTATTTAAAGCTGTTTTGTTTGAAGACTACTGATGTCAGAGATACCTTTCATGTATTTTATATACCTTAATATTATACTAAATATTGCATTACTTATATGATATTAGATTTATTAGATTATCTTCTTCCACCTAATATTAGAATTAGTTCTCATAGAACTGTCTATTCTCACAGTAACTGGAAAATGTTTTGAATAATTTGCTGGTAGCAGTGTTTCTTAAGACCTTTCTATTATCAAAAAGTTATTCTATTATTGAAGATCCCTTTTAGAAATGCAACCATGTAAAATAATTTGTCATTCAGACTGCATTTTACATTCTGTGAAGTATTGGGTTAAAGTTCTAGACTCATCAGAAAGTCATATTTTCATCCCCGTAACGTGCAGCATGCTGACTTTTATATAGTTCTGCCCTTACCAACATGAAAGTTTAGTATTGGTTCTTGTGCCTTTCAGAAACCTATTCTGTGGCTTTATTTTCAGTTTTGTAAAAATCATAAGAATTTGGTAAAATACCTTTCTCATAAATCTATATTTTGTGGGAAAATCATTGCTTTTCTTCTAAGTCATTGTTAGTTCAGTGACATAACAGATGTTATTTTTGCTAAGAATCAGTGTCAGCCTGACATATCTATTGTTGCTTGAGTCATTCTTTCTAGAAGATTGGTATAATGTTACATTTCAGCCAGTACTCTGAACTTACCCAAAATCAACACTTAGGGTTCAGATACAGCCCAAGACCGTTGTCTTACTCCTCATGATGGCAAGGTACCTGGATTTGTCAATTTGACAGATGATCTGAAGTTAGTAGAGCCTGTCTGTTGTCCACCTTAATTACTCTTAGGTTGCAAAATATTTCATCATGCTTACCAGATGTGTTACTGCTAAAAGCTACAGATCAGAGTTTGAAGTCATGATCTTAAAAATCTGCCAGTATGAGATTCCAAGTGCACCTCAGAGCCTGTGCTGGAGCCCACCCTTCTCTACCATGAGAACCGATGGCACTCAGGCCCAAAACTCAGTGTGGTGCTCTGAAGTTTGCCCAAGGCCACGGAAGGACATGCGCTATGCACCCAGGCAGCGTTTATCTCGGGATTTGCTGTATCAGGGCCAGGTTGTCAGGAGTGTTATGTTGTAACACATACATGGCCATGTTCTCCAATAAGCTGTTCATAAATTTCTCATCGTGCCTGACCCCAGAACTGACCGCTGTTTATGGCCAAAGTCAATAGCAGGTTGTGGATGCATGGACTTGGAATCCTAGGAAATAGTGGATAAATAACAGAATTTATTAGTGTAATATTTTGAGATACCAGCACACTAGTATCATATTATCAAGAGGGTTTTTGTTTTTCTATATTTTAAAGAGAACAATGAGATTTATGAAAATAATTTTTTATTCTTTGGAGAAGGTTTGTGAGATAATATGGGGGAGGATATGAAGTTACTCTGAAAGCTCAGCATGTAGATGATGAAGGCTGGTGTTCAGTTTTATGTTGTGTTGTTTTGTTCTTTTTTCCTGAGTTATTGTGGAACTCAAAAGTTCAGTGCCAAATGTAAGATTAGAGCTAAGGTTGGGAATAGGCCAACGCAGACCTTGAAAGTGAAGACAAAGACTTTGTTTCTTGCAGGGAACTGTGGGAGGTATTTGAAGACAGGAGACATGATCCAGAGAGATGGATTAGTAAAATGACCTTTACAGAAGCATGACGAGTGAGGAAAAAATTTGCATTTGTCAACCTCAAGGAAAATAATGTTTGAAGTAATCAAGACATGATTTTGATGTAAGTTTTTAGGTGAATTTAAGCAGTGTGACTAGATAGGAAGGGCTGTCTCTTAATGTAGTTGTGCCTAACCAATCTGTGAGATTTTTCTGTACCTGAGAAGGATGCCTTAGGATGGGTCTGAGGTGGTGTCATAGCACAGTTACAGTCACCACAGAAATAAGAGATGGTAAACTGCATAGTTTTAAATGCTTTCATGTCTTTTGAAATTTGTTTTATGATATTTATGCTCCATACTAATCACACAGAACAAATACTTTTTGGTAGGGAGTTGGGCCATTTTCTACGTTTCTAAACCATGGTTTAATGATTTTTTGCTTTAGCCAACCATTGCTTTCTCCTGATAGATAAAAACAATGCCTTGCTTTTTAGTTGCATGCTATCCCTTTTCCAGTGACATGTTTAGTCTTTATTGTTATACTGGTTTTACTTACTTTTACTTACTTAAAAAAAAAAATAAAAAAAATAACAGAACGAATAAACAAAAAATTCTTCCTTGGTTGTAAGATTGTATCTGAATCAGCAAGTTTTTGGTCACTTCTTGCTGTTTCATGTTCCCTCAGCTTACTTGACTCATAGCTGTGATGTACTGGAGGCTGCTCCAGTACCTCCTTTCCTAGCTTGTTTATTTAAACTAGCTCCAAAACATACAAGTTTTAACCATTGTGACTTCAGTAAATAATACTACAACTACACAAGTCTATAAGTGCTTCTCCAAACCTGAATGTGGAAAAAAACCTCAAAGCATTCAAGGGTTAATTGACCAAGTCTAGCTGTGTTAGTGAGCACTCGTGCACATTATTCCATCAGTTGCTTAATGAATATGTGCTTATTAACTGGCACAAAGCTAATCATCTGTATCCCTGCTGGCCTAGGACATGTTGTTGGTGATGCTTACACTGAAAGCTTTCTGTGCAACTCAAACTAATGCCATTCTTCTAATTTTTTTTTCTTTCTTCCCCCCCCAGTCTTATGGTAAAGGGGCAAGAAGAAAAAACCGATTTAAAGGATCAGACGGAAGTACATCATCTGACACTACCTCTAACAGTTTCGTACGTCAGGTATGTGTTTTTCAGCTTTTAAAAGACTGGATGACTTGCTGATGTTAATATTCAAGTAATTTAATTTGGTATTGGATAAATTTTCAAATCAAAGGGTAAAGCCTGAGAAATCGCAGAAGTCTCTTCTGGCACAATAAAAAATAGTGGTTGCTACTGTTTTTCTTTTGACAGAAAAATATGTTTTCATTAATTTCCATGTACAGTAGTTTTCATTATTCTTGTTACTCCAATGCTATTGGGTTAGTAAAGCTGGAGGAGGTGGAGTCTGATGAGAGCACCTAAAGTAGCGACATTTGGGAGAAAACATCAAAACACTACCATTCCTTAGGGTTTTCCTACTTAAAATAGTGCTGTATGAGGTAGTGTTAACTTAGATGCTTTCCTCCCACATCCCAGTGTTATTTTAAGGCATGGGTTGGAGGGGAAACTCCTGGCAGCTTTTGTCCCCATAGCACTCATGCCGAAAGGGCTGTAGGGGATGGAGGGGTGCCGTAGGCTCCCATGACCTCTGCCTCTCAAGGTAGAGTCTCAGATGGAACCTCATGGAGATCCCAGACATGTGTGTGTGCTTGGAGGACAGCTCAGTCTGGCCACCAGAGGTGACAAAAGGCACGGGGAGTGGTATCCAGAGCCCAGTGTGGTCTTTGGCTGAAGAACGGTGCTACTGAAGTTGTGCTTTTTTGGAAGAGGAGTGTCTTTTGGTATGTGTTTGGTTGACAACTTGGAGAGCGTAAGGGTTACTGAGAGTATCACAGTGACTGTGTCTGTGAAGAGTCTGAAACTTCATGCCCTGCTGATTTAAGCCATGGTTTTGCAAATGCAGGCTTTGACATCATTTTTTGGAGGGAATTTGGGAGATTTCATTGCAGAGTTTTTGGTTTTTCCATAAGCAGTCACCAGAGCTCCTTCCTTACCAGCTTGTCATGCATGTTCCTCCATCGCAAAACATTTAGTGGTTCCACTGCTGTTGCATTGGTTGTATCAGTACACATCTTGTGTCTGCAAAACTCTTCTACTTTATCCTGAAGTGATCATGTTAGCCAGTTTTGTTATAGGATGTGGATTTCATAAAGTCAGGCTCCTGTTATGTTTTGGTGTCCATTGGACAGAAGCACAAAATACTTCTTGATCATGGGAGTTTTTCGGTGGCCGTAAACAATATCAGAGTAGAAAACCTGAATCAATAAATTACTTATCTGTAACATTTTATCCCGTTTAAAAATACTCTGAATAAAGCAGTCCAAGTAGCATTTAGGTGTAACAACAGAATCTCCTAATTACAAGGAATTATTTTGTAAGGAAATCTGTGTTGCTGTTTCCCTTAGCTGCTTGTGGATCTTAAGTTCAGCCCAGAACATTTCTAGCAGGGTATGAATGTTTATTTTACACCAGCTGCACATTGTTTTTTGCCTTTCTTGTTTACCTAAATGAAGTCTGAAGTTGTTGTCAAGTATCCCTTCCTGCTGTCACGAGGGGGAGCAGGGCAAAGAGGATGTAGCACAAGGAGGTTGATCATCAAAATGCATGTAGATGTAGAAGTGGACTCCAGTTGTCAATGGAGATTTAGTTGGTTCTATAAACTGTGGGGCATGATTTATGAAATCTTCAAAACAGACATATGAAACAGACTTGTTGTGCTACAGTTTAGAATTGTCTGTATCTTTCCCAGGGCTGTAAAGGGAGCACAGATTGTGACTACTTTGTGTAGATTTTTACAGAAGAGATTTATATATTTCACTGAAATAAAACTGAAATGATACGATACAAGTGACTGAAAGGTTAAATAGGTTTCTGTGGAGAAAAAAAAGAGAGTGATTTAATGGATTGCAGAAAGAAAACTCATTTATGAAATGGTATTGTCACTGAAGATAATGAAGGAATGTGAATGGATAAATGTTATGTGACATTGTCCAAAATATATTTAAAAAAGAAAATCATTGCAAAACATCCCAAGTAAGTAATGTACAGGCAGAGCTGTTCGAGTTGTAGCAGATGTATGAGGGAAGTGTCTCTTCACAGTTGCTGCTGAGACATTTATTTCAGAGCTTGTACTGCATCTTCAGCAGGCTTTCCTGCTCTGATTCTCCTCCTGGGACAGCTTGGTTTTCCTATGCACTAAGGAAGAATTGCCACCCACGTGACCAGGGTGCCCAGTGCCCCAGATATTAAACAGAATGGGTGCAGTTGCTTTCTGCTGGCTCAGCTGCTGTGCACCTCTCAGAAACCACCTCAGTGCTGCATATTGCTTGTCCTCATCTTTCTTGGAGGATATTTTACATGGTATAAATGAACATAATTGTTTTGCCATAACCATTTATTTGCAGGAGAAAAAGTGACTCCAGGAATTTGGTGTTACTCCTGAGATGGGTGAAAGCTGCAGAAAAGCAGAGCAGACAAATGAATTCAGACCCAGTAGAATCAATGACAAACTCATTTATTTTCTGTTAGTTTATTTTAGTGAAATCTTAAAACTGGGAAGTCTATTTTTTATCTTTGCTTGGTAAGGGGTTTTGTTTGTTTGTTTGTTTGTTTTTTGGTATTGTTTTTGATTTGGACTTGGGATACACACAACCTGTTTGTTTCAACAATGCTTATGATGCCTGTAGCTGCATTTTATTATCTTTTTTTTTTCTCTGACTTCCTTTTTTTTCCCTTTACTTCCTCTGTCATTTACTTCTTAACTTGTCCTGCAACCTTTATGTGCATCTCTTCAAGTACTTCCTTCTGCACTCAAGAAGGAATTCTGGAATTGTCCTGAACATTCATTGCTAAGGTCTGCCTGTGTTCCTTGTAAAGAAGAAAGAATGTTTGGGAGGTGCTTTTGCATCATATCTAGCTGGCTGATCCTTAAACTGGGAGAGTTGCGAGAGATGTGCACATTCTTGTCGTAAAGCATTGACAGAAAGTGGACATTTCCTAACAGAGAAATATATTGGTGGTGGATAAAAGACAAATATCTCTAGTCCTAGAGAAATGTTTTGCCTGTGGAAGGCAATGGAGGTATTGTTCAAGGATATGTGATTCAGTTGTTTGAATCCACAGAGCCACTGGCCCTTGAAGTTAAAGCTGCTGCAGGAAGGAGGGAGTTAGTATCTATTACTTACCAATGTACAAAAGCTTTATTGTGTCTGCATGTTACTATTTCCGTAAGGATATATGTACCTCTGGCTCCAGTATGTTCCTGGCAAGTTTCCTGCAATGCATACCAAATGCTACAGTTGCAAAAATAATGCCAACTTAATTTCATCTGAATGAGAGACATCAAAGTAACATTTTATTCAAATTGCTTGAAAATTCCTGCTGTTGTATAAGGAGAATGAAATGCACTCTGCACAGCTCTGTGTGCAACGATCTTCTCTATTTCAATCTGTTTTTCAGAGCGCTGAAATACAGCGCAGCAATCTATCCAGTATTGTTTCTAATGTATATAAAAGAAATATTAAACTGAAGCAAGAGCATTTATACATACAAACCACAAATTTCAAAAGCATTCTTTTCAATCCAGTTAAAATCCAGAGAGTTTTATCTCTTGATGTAGATTTTTATTTCTAGTTTTACTTGTGACACTGTAAAACCTATGAGATTTTAGGAAAATGGTTTGGATCATGTTCTATTTGTTTATTACAAAAAAAAATTGTTTGTCTGGTTGTCTTCAGAATATTATTGATGATGTTGGAGCTTAAAAAATAACAGCTTGGCCTTCCTTTCACTTGCCAACAGCTACTGCTTGACTTTTCAGCAGCAGGAGAGGGAAGAATTTTTTTTCCCCTCTGTTGTGTTGTTAAGTTGTATTGGCAATTAAGCAGTGTATTTGGAAAGCAGAAGCATCATTGCACACCAATCAGCTCCTAACTGACTTTAATCAGTTGTCTTTAGGGAGCTGAAGAGCATTGCATTACATAGTTTTCATCATCTTTTTTGAGCTTTGGAGTGATAAGCAGCTTGCTCTTAGGGTGAGCTATGTAAGACTGAATTGGATCTGGTCTCTACTTGCTGCCATTTTGACTGATGTGTGGTAATGATTTTGTTCCCAAGGGTTTTTTTCAAAATACGGATTAGACAAAATATTTTGCAGACTACACTATGGCATTCCCAGTAACATTATTTTAAGCAAATCGCATGTTCTGATAGCATTACATATTTTGTGGTTGCATTTCTGGACCTGTCTTTGTCAAGGTTTTATTTTAAATCCTAATGATTAATTGCAGAGGCAGTCTAAGTTGTTGGGATTTTTATGTATTGCAAATGCAGATTAGATTGTGAAATAGACTGTAGACTATGGACTTGCTTACTGAAATATTTAAGCTTTTACAAATCTGTTTTTTTGCCTTTAAATATTGGCTTGAAGCCTGTTACACTGTGTTCACTCAAAAACACAGCTATAAATAATTATGTAGGGAATTCATTATTCTTCTACTCTTCTCTAAGGATGTTTGCCTAGCTGTGTAATTACCTATTGAATTTTATGAATGGTAAGACTAAGATTTGCAGTAAAAAATTATTTGAAAATGTTGACTTAGTTTTGCTCATAAGCATGCCTCTTAATCTTGAGTTCACCAGAGAACTGGGCTGTGTCACAAATGTATACCTTTTCTTTTAATATATGTATTTTATTTTTTTTTTCCCAGATACAGAGATTAGCTTTGAATTTTTATGGATTTTTTTGTTTTCCTTTTCATGTGGGGAAGAGCTTATGTATTCAGCTCATGTATTTAGCCTGCCAGTGAGTCAATGCATTTACAGGCTGAGCTGCCAAGAGCTCATGTAGAGTGGGCACAAATATTAGCTTTGGTCTTAATGCCCAGTACTAACTAACAATCTTCTGCTGAAAATCCGCTTATGCTTTGTCTGCTAGGACTGTTCCTGCTTCTTGAAGAATATGTGTGAACTAGATTGTGGCTAGACAGAAAATCTTAATAAATAACTAAAAAAAATCCCCAAACTAATTTCCAAATTAATATACTCTTATATTCTTTGTATGCCTCTAATTATGAGATACATTTGACAAGTAGAGGAAAAGAACAAGCTATTCAGGCTTGCCTTTGGCTTTTACATGTAAACAAAATGAGGTAGATCATAAATTTTTAGAGCTACAGTGCAAACACTGATTGTAATACATGAACATATATACATAGCTACTGCTCAGCTTAATTTTATCATCTTGTGTTTCTGATGCTGATGTCTGAACATATTTTGTTAGGTTCAGTCTTTTTCTGGTCTGATTCTACTGATTTCACTGAAAGCCTCAGCAGTAATGCCTGTGGCCTGTGCTTGCTATTGTGATTGCACTGAAGCCTGGTACAAGTGATACCTACTAGAACATCTGCTTATTTGGAACACATGAATACCATTATTTCATGGGTTTTTAATTGATGGAATTGTGGTATCCTATGTCTTTAACTGTAAAGTGTAAGTTCTTGAAGGAAATGTATTGCACTTGGATAAAGCCACCTTATAGTAAGATTGATACTTGGAGTATGATGTCTGTACTGCTGTGTTCTTCTGGCGTCAGTAGGAGCCACCAAACTGCTGTTACGGCCAGTGTGACCTTAAATCCTGGGCAGGCAACGTAGTTTTAGGGTGATTTGCTGTTCGATTTCAAGCAATGTTAATCAGTCAAATCCAGTGAGTCTGTATTTGTTATGATACAAAATTAGACAATGTCTCTTAAGAGTAGTACTACAATGGGAAAAAGACTATTTTTTATATTATTTCTTTTATGAAGTATACCAAGTTCACAGCAGAAGAGTGGGTGAAGGACTTAGAGCAGTGTAGGGATTTGTAAGTTATGTCAGTTCAGCTGTTGATACAGCATTTCATTCATGGCTGATATCTCAGCTTTTCAGTCATGTGGTGAAAACCAATTTGATGGGGAGTGGGAGGAGGACAGCTTTTAGAAGAGGCCTGGATTGGAATTGTGTGGCTGAAGGAAGGAAGGGTAGAGGGAGGTGAAAGGGAATTTCCCATCTGATTGCAGTTGTGGAGCTGCACTTTAGGCTCTGTAGACATGGGAAAATCACATTAGGCTCATTGAGCTATAGATTTTCTCATCTGTAGTAAGGGTTTGAGAAGTCTCCTTTTTTGGCCTGGAGAGAATAGAACAGATGCCCCTATAAAGCATGGGATTTTGGCATGCATGACTGGAAGGGAGATGGCTGAGAAAAAAACAGCAGAAAGGAAGTTCATTTGCGGACTTCGATTCTTCCATAAGCCCTTTTTTTGCCTCACATCATTTCTAAGAATAGAAATCAAAATGCTGCTATGTGTTTAAAAAAAGCCACACACCCTCTAACCAAAACAAGAGGTAAAACATCATAAACCTCTTCTTACGTGTCCATTTACTCTTCTTTTAGCAGGGTGTGAGAAATTTACAGAGAGGAACAACTAAATATAATACTTTATTAAAAACTAAAGGATAGGAGCCCTCTTTATAGCCTTGAATGGGTGTACATATTTGGTGCTACTTTACATGCAGCTGAAGTCAACACATCCTTTTCCAAGCAGCAGTGGAAGTTTTGAGGATGAGGCTCTTACCTGATGGCTGCTGAAATGATTCCCAGAGTTGCTTTTGAGCTTGTTAAGATGATGGGTGGGTGTTTAAGAGGACATGTGGCCTCCTGCAAGAGAATGAGGGAGATGCAAACTCTGAGATGGCATCTCCACTGGTGCCAGCTTTTGGACCTTCTCCTTTGGCATTCCCATTTCTGCTGTCTTGCGTGTCCGTCCTGGCTGTGTACTTCTCTGTGTCTATGAGGGAGGGAAGTGGGGCTTTCCAGCTGCTCGGGAATACCAGAGACTGTGCAGCAACAGATGTCTCTTTGTAGCAAGATGTTCAAACGGTGTGACAGGACTTGTGCACCCCTGAGCCACGGGAGATTTCTGCAGGTGACAGGGCTGCCTCCATGCTATGGAGGAGGAGGAGGAGGAAGAGGAGGAGGCAAGGTCTTAGTTGCTCAGGCAGTCAGAGATGTGAGGGTATTTTAAGCAATTAGGCAAACTGATGAAGGTAAAGCATAATCTTTGCAACTTTACTAAATATACCACTGGAGACTTTTCCATCATAGTGCATGGCATAGGGAATGAGCAGAAAGGCTTAAGTCTGTGTTTTTAGGCTTTCTCTTCAATCAAATATCTCAGAGAGCTGATTGCTCTCTGTCAGTCTCTGTCTTGTCTATTTGTCCTTACAAGAGTGTTCTTTGCATGAGCTGAACCTCTCAAAGCCTTACAGCTGCACCAAGAACCTCCTTGCCTGTATTTGCTGGTGGTTTGAGTGGGGTTGTAGTGGGAGCTCTAGAAAAAAAACTATATAGTTGTAAACAGATCAAAATTAGGAATAGAACTGAATAAGAATGAAGTGTTTTGTTTTATTTTGTCCCTTGCTTCTCTCAGGAAATTCACTGTGGTTTCTGGTTCTCATGTAGAGAGCATTGTCTTAGTCAAAACAATAATTTTTAACATGCAAGGTTTATTATATGCTCTATCATAGATGCCTCCAATTATAGTAAGCACAGACATACAAAGTATCTGCAATGGGACAATGTTTCCAATGTATATATTTAATTACAGCTAATGCAACAACTGTCAAAAATATTTTATGAAATTAAATGCAATGTTTGAAAAATTTTTCTTACAGACCTATTCATTTGCAGTGGATGTGTTTTAAGGTTGGTTTATTTATTTAAGTGGAGTAATAATAATAGTATTTTTTTAACAAGACCTTAAAATACGTTAGAGTTTTTTGGTGGTTTCTTTGGTTTTGTCTTTTGTTGGTGTGTGGTTTTTTGTTGTTTTGTTGTTGTTTGTTTTTTGTTTTAAGAAAGGAGATGTTTTAAGTCACTTCAGAAATTCAAGATTATATGTAAATGCACCATAAACATAGCTGCTGACTTAGTTACTTTTATGGAAAACTAAATCTGAAGTGATTTTTGTAATTTAAATACTGATTTTCAGGGTTTGCATTTATGCTGTATGGTTTTGATTGGGAATGAATGCCTAACACAAGGGAACAGTTTGGTTCTCTGTAAAGCAAATGTCACCTTCTGCTCCAAAATACAAGCAGTTTCAATGAAAAATAGCTGCCGGTTGGCCTATGTGCAGCAAGCTGCTTCAGTTTCTCCCCAGCATGGAGCCGGCTTGCTCCTTGTTGCTATCAGAGCTCAAGCTGTAAAGAAAGAGACTTTGCAATTAGCCAGAGGGATCTACTGAATCTGTCTTTCACAATACCCCACCAGTACCTATGTCCCTGCTCGAACTCAGGTTTGTTTGGTTTCGTACTTCATTAAGTAGGTAACGTTGCAAGGTATGCAAGTGCCATTTCTGTCCAATTAGTCACCGAGTTGCAAGTTTTATGTGCAATTGTCTTCCCTTGGGCTCTGTATTTAGGCAGTACTTCCAACGGTGGTTATAAGTTCCTGTAGATTTGAATGTTGCCTTTTTTGTGTGATCTCACTCAAACTTTTCTGGAAAATCAGGTTCATTGAAAAGCTTAGTGCTCTACTACTTCTAAACTGAATTCTAAACCTTCTGAGGAGTTTACAATAAAACTTTTTTCTGGGTATTGAATTGTGGAGGGACACCTATATCAGCACATTTTTTCCTCTGATGGTCACATAGTATTTTAGTTCCCAAATCTGAGTGGCCTGAAAAATAGTAGGACCTGAAGCAGTCCTAGGTATATGAAAAACTGGAAAGCTACCTGTCCTTAAAATCTGATACTATTGAATGTCTAAATTCTTTCACCTCTCCCAAAGGAGGTCATTAATAATCCTGTTGAGATGCGTAGCATTAATTCTAAGCTCCACATAAACCTGTAGTCTCCTATATTATAAAATGATTGTAATCAGATGGTTTACTCATAGGATAATCAAGTCTTGGGCAAGAAACAGAACTGGTTCTTGCAAATGAGCGGGGAGCTGAAAGAAGGGAGGGGGTGTGGAGTGAAAAATGGAGAAATAGATCTATATATGCCTTTGGTATCTTTCCTTCTGTTGTCTCTAGTAGTACTTTTGAGTTTTCAGTTGTTTTTCAGATTGAACCAGAAAATTATTTCTGAAGTCTGAGAAGGCTGTTGCAGGATGAAAATGAGACTTCTGCTTTTTGTGCCAGATTAACTTGACATGCTGTGCCTTTTCTTGTTAGAAGTGCAGCTTTAAGCCATGGTTAATCAGTTGGTTCTCAAAGGTCTGCTTATCAGGTCCTGCTATTGGAGGGACTGAGATGAAGGTAGGCATCATTGTTTCTGTAGAAGTGGTGGAGCATGGCTAGTTGTATTTATTTTTCCAACAAACAATGGAAATTATAGTATGTATTAAGTAATCTCCCCTTAACACTTCTGTAAAAACATTTTATTGCATGCATAGCTCTGTGAAAAATAAATCATTATTTGTCCACCTTCTTTGACCTTATTTACTTTTTAGGAATTCTTTTGAAAACAGAAATGTGTCAAGGCAATGTTTGCTTATAATAAGAACGTTTTAAAGATTTGTCCTTGAAATAATTGTCAAGGAAATTGCCAGAGTTAGTAATAGAGTATAATGGTTGGGTTTGCACACCTCTTTCCAGTGCTGCAATTCATCCATCATCTGCCATTTTCACTGAAATAGAAACTAGATGCTTTCCTAAGCTGCTTGCATTATTAAGTAACATGCTAAAATAATATGTTAAAATAAAATTTCCAGTGCTTAGGAGAAATAATGTTTGCTCAAACATCATCAGCAGTTTGAAGTTATCAGAAGGTGAAATTTGCAAAACCTTCACATTCCTGTTATTACCTGAAAAAAAGTGATCAGTATTTAAAATGCTGTTACAGACATGTCAAAGAACTGAAAGCACATTAAGAGATTTCACCAACTATGCTGTTGCTATACTTTCAAGTCTGAATGTAGAAAATGAGTCAACAGCTTACATAATAAGTATGGTGGTAAAGTGTAGTGTTGAGATAAAGTCTTTGAAAGAGATGATACAGCCAAGTGGAAAAGAGACAGCATCACTTGGCGGCCTAAGAAGCAGTGATTCATTGGAGATAGTCTGGAATAATTGGCAGTGTGCTGTGTGGTTTTGTTTTGTTTTATTGTGTGGGCCTTTTTTTTTTTTTATGGAAACAACTTACCTCTGGAAGATTTAAGTTTTTACTAATCTTATTTGATTAATTGCTCATAGGCAAGCCCCACTTAGACCAGTACTTAAATTTTTTGCACAGTGTTTAGCCTATGTGTGATATTTATTTATTTTAGAAGGAGGGCATGCAATGTATAATAACTTGAATTTGCATTGTTAGGTAAGATATTGCTGAAGGTTTTAAGAGAGAAACTGCTTGAAGATTACAGGGCTCTGTCAGCAGAGTTGAACTAAATTTTGGCGTTACCTCCCATAGGTAGTGTTTGAACTTCAAGAACACCTATACACGTTAGCAGTAGACAGTTCTCATTTGAACGACTACTCATATCTGCATTCCATTTTTTAAGTGCATGCTTTGCCATTCTCTCAGCAGTGGAACCCTGGCTAGCTGAAGCCAATTACTTTTCTAGAGTGTCCTTGTGATAGTGAGCGTGAGAAGAGCTTGTGCCAACCAGCCAGACGCAGATTAGGTTCTTCTTCTGTCCTCTACTCTGAGGCAAATCTCCTAATACCCATTTTATGATGCATTCTATATCTGTTTCCTAAAATTTGTACTTAAACTAGCTAGATGATTTATTAATGCTGTATTAAAGCTGTTGTATTGAAAGTTTCTGTTTACCACAAAGCATGCTCTTTCTTAAACCTGAGTGACTAATTCTACATCTCTTGGGCTTAGATGCAGATGAGGGATCAGAGGTAGTGAATGGAAACTATGCAGTGGAACTCAAAATACATCCAGAAAACTTGTGATTGGCAGGCCTGTGTCAAAGCTTGGCATTCATAGTGGCTTGCACCCAAGGTTTTCACTGAGAGATGCAGAGGGTCTTTTCTTCACTTTGTGGTATCTAATTCCCATGTGTACTAAACTGTAACTTGTAGTGAAAAGTATTACCCTCAGGTTCAGGTCTACACACTTCTGAACTTCTGCATGAAACAGCAGGTCTTGTTATGAGGCTACCTATGAATTTAGAGGAGTCTAAAATAAGATTTTTTTATTTTTTTTTTCTGTAATAGGAGAGGGGTTTTCCTGTTCCAGTCCTGTTTAAGAGTCTCATCTCAACTCAGCAGACTCTTTTGTGTTTCTTCATCTCTTTGCTCAACTGTATGGTTTTATATATACGCCCAAATAGCCAGTCAAATCGACAGAACTGTCACAAAACCAGCAGAAACCCTATGAACAGATTATGTGAGTTACTCTGTCTTGAAAAAGAGCAAAGAAATGTCATCTTTCCTCCAGTGGGGCTGGATTCTTTTATTGCCCCTCACAGCTAGGATCTCTGGGGTCACACTTGAAAACTAGTAAGCTGAGCCACAACTTGTAACAAAGGATTGAAAGCAAAGCATATTCTGTACACTGTATGTATCATATCTCCTAAATACCATTTTGTTTATAAGCAGATAATACCCATTAACTGTTTATGAGCCACAGTCACATATAAAACTCTGATGAGATATATTCCCTTATTTACAATAACTTATTGAAGTTCTGTTGTTTGACTGCTCTTGAAAGATGAAAATATTTTTAAAAATTTACATTTAAGATTTCTGTAAGTCTGCTTGATGTATACATCCCATGTTAACTAACGGACTCCTGATCACGATGTGTGGTAAGCTTTGTGGCCTTCGTGGAGGTGGTACTAAGAGATTCAAGACAGTGTGAGTGACTTGCCTGAGCAGGTGAATGAATGCAGAGTGCTTGCGAAACCTTCAGGTCAGTCTAACGATTTATGAGCTCTGCTTTACTCCATCAAAGTCTAAACTCCATTTCTAAAAAAATGGAGATGTGTTACCCCATATTTATCTCATATATCCTTAGCAGGCCACTCCCCCCCGCCCCGCTCCGGTTTGGAACTTGGCAGTTTTCTACAAGGAAGTAGTAATTTTAGAAAAGACAGAAATAATTCCTTTGTTGCCTGCAACTGAGCATTTAGATCATGGTGTCAGAGGATCCTTGTCCCTTATTTCTGCAATCAGTTAACTTTCTTCAAGTATCTGTAGATTGTCATCATCTCAGACCAATGAATATGTATTATAATCACACTGCCTATTTCAAGAACATTTGAAACTTTCTGACAAATAACACTCTGTGGTGACATTTGCACTCACTCACAATTCATTCTCTAGAACCTGGAGACTTCCTCTGAAGGACTGCGGATCTGGACTATGTAGCTACAAGTGTTTGTAGTTCTAGAAATCTTAAATACTTCTAGTTTGATCACGAGCATTTTAAGTAGAAAGGGTTTTTTGCTATGGATATATACATATATAAAAATGTGTATGTAATTTATACATAATTTATTTGTATCTATATATCTCTGTATTTCTATCTATATTAACCAAACTCCTGCCAGTCCAAAATACAAAGTGGTATCACATTTCATCCTGCCTGCAAATGTTCAGTGTGCAGAATGCAACTCAGAATTTACTTAATTTAGTCCCTATTACATACCTGAAAGACAGTGTTGTGAAATTTAGTTTAACACAACTTCAGAATTTGACATTTAATCTGGTATTTATCTTTCTGTCAGAAATTTGCTTTCTACTTTGCTGAGATTCATCACGTCAATCCAGAGTTGAATCCTAACATGATACTCAGAAAATCCCTTGGTCTCATTTGATATGTCATGTCATGCACTTTATGTTATCCTACACCCTGTACTTCCTCACAAAGCTGGGTCAGCTTAATGTAGGGCTTATTTCCAGCATGCATCAACTCTATATTCTTTGGAGAACATTCTATTAGTTCTTACTATCAGAAATGGTAAGTGGAGCCCAAACTCACTGAAAAATCTGTGTCTTTGGCACTTCATCTCCTGCTCATAATTATAGCTATGGGAATAGTTTGGGTCTGAGGTATTGTAATTTTGGCAGATCTTTCCTTCATTTGTCCTTTTATCACCTCTGTGGAACAAAAGTGCACAGCTTCGCCCACCAGTCACAACTGGAAAGGGAATCAGTCCTCTGTGATGGTTCCCTTGGGGTTGCTCTGAACTGGATCTGCTTGTACTGTGCTCCTGACTAAATACTGAAGCATGTTATTCAGAAGGTGGCATTGATCTATTCAATTTTTCTAATTTTTGTGTGTCAAAACACTAGCCTGTTTAGTTCTGTTGGTTCTGCAGGCCATTTGCAAGAAGAAACAGACCTTGGACAGATGAAATTAACTCTGCTATTTCCAAGGTAGTTTTAATTTTCCATCACTGGGAAATTTGTTGTAAGTCAGCTTAAAATTCTGGACCAATCTGTGCTTTTGAAAAGGAGAGTTCTTCCCTTGGATATTGAATGCCTTCCTTTTATTGCCTGACTACTTGTTAGACATTGTAACTGGGGGAAATACTATTGCTAGCTTATAAAAATCTTAAACAGAAAGATGCTAGGCAGACTTTCTTGGCAGCACACATAAGATTTATTTTTTCATGTTAGAAGTGTTCACTGTATTTATAAGACTGGAATTATTCATGGTTTTTCAGAATGCATACTTTTAAGTCAAGCAGCTGCAACTTGCAGTTAATCTGGCAAACATTTACCTCTGCTTACTCTTGAGTATCACACAGGGATTTTTATCTATTAGCTCTTTATAAGGCTTTTTAAAAGGTCTCAACAGCATGGTTCTGCCTGCTATGGAACAGAACTTAACTTGGTCTTATTTGAACTAACAGACCTTCCTTTCAAGTGTGTTTAACTGTGTATGCATCACTACATTTTTCTGTGAAAGTGGTACTTCAATTGTTACTTGGGAGTTGGAAAAAGTAGCCCTTATGTTTCCAGTAAGACAGGATCTGTCTCAAAATACATGGTTTTATTATGTAAGTGATCCCCAAACCAGAACACTATGAAAATCTGAAGTGTGTGTAAACCCATCTCTGCCAAATTGGGAAAGTGCTTTTCATTGTTTTGCACTTAGCTGATGAGAGTGTATGCCAGCTGCTGGGGCAAGGAGACACCCCCTCAGACAAGCAGGCGAGCTGCTGAAGATTAATTTACCAACTCTGGCAGCTACCAGACCCTGTACTTGTGCTGGCTCATTGGGGGCAGTGAGGCTGCTCAGCCTGCTGTAAGTGGAAGGGTCTGGATGCTGTGTCTTGGCAGGTCTCCTCTCCAGCCTGTGTGTTGCTGGTGTGCTGTTTCAGTTCAAGTTCTACATGCTGCTTCTCAGCCCCAGAGGATTATAGGAGTAGTCACATGGATGTATGCTATATACTGTACAGCCCAGGGCTGAAGAGTTTAGTTGAAGTCCTTATTGTGCCAAAACCCATCAAACTTTGACACCTTAGTCCCTCTGTTTTTTCCTAAAGAGAAGCCCCTGAGTTTGGAGCACACACTACCTGCAACATGTCAAGCAGAGGTGTGTGTGGACACCATTGTTTTTTCCTCACCTCTACGTTGTAGTTTTCCCTGGAAGAAAATGAATTTGCAATGAGATCCCACCTGCTTTGTGTTCCCAGAAGGTTCTGAGTTTGGGAAATGGCTGGACCATTCTCTCCCTGGCGCTGCAAGATATTCCTCCCACGGGTTCACACCTGTCTCATTAGCATGGGTGTCACAGCTACTAAAAGGAGAGACCAAATTCTGTTTTGAAAGATTTTTTTGACAAAAAAAAATGTATTGGGATTTGTGAGTTAAGCAGATGCGCAGTATGTGATAGGTCTGGAAAGAGAAATGGAAATTAGGTTAATATTATCAGTGCAGAGAATAATTCCCAGACTTTGTAAGCAGAAAGCTCAGAATACCAGGGTGAATGAAATTTTCCCACTGTGCCTACAAACGTTTTATATAGCCCATTTGCTGTATAGGGTGTACTAAGGATTTCTGAATTGAACTGAATTATCTGATTGTTGGCCGTCTGTTGTTTGTTAGGTCTCTAGGCACCATAAATGAGGGTGACTGAGGCATTTGGATAAATGTTGCTTCTTCCTTATATGGTCCATCCTTACCAACTAAGAGAGTATCTATTATTAATTACTACCCACTTTGCAAACTTGTCTGTTTTTCATGAGAAGATAGGGTACAATTTGTACTATTCTATTTTAGAGTATATCCTTTTTTCTTGCTTTTCTAGGAGAAAAGGAGAACCTGGTACAGCATCAACCCTTACGGTTACTTAGCACGTTTTGTATGTCTCCAGTGGATGCTGTGGTGTCAGCCAAGGCAGAAAGTGCCATTTGAACTCTCATTCCTGTGCATGCTAGATGATTATGGAGACAGACTGGTCCTCCAGAAGTTGATTTGTATTGCCTAAATGAGTCTTCTGCTCTTAATTACCCTCCAGAAGAGGGTAATTGTTGTCCCACTGAGTACAGGGGAAACATCAGGAACCAGCCTTCTCATTTAGCTGCCTGTGGTTGGTTGCTGTGAGTATAGTCTCTTTTGCTCTTACCTATATCATCAAACTCTCTTCTCAGTTATATTTTTGCAGCTGTTCAGCATTATTATCACCTCTTTAGCCACTGAGCACAGATTCATCATACATTGCTACAGTGTTTTCTTCATCTATGAAGCTTTCTGTGGAACGTTTTTGCATCTGTTCTCTCTATTGGAATCACAGAATCATGCAATCATTAAGGTTGGAAAGGACCTCTAGGATTATCGAGTCCAAACTTCATCCCAACATCTATCTATCCAGTAGACCATAGGCTCAAGTGCTACGTCTACTCTTTTTTTAAACACCTCCATGGATGATGACTCCACCACCTCCCTGCGCAGCCTGTTCCAGAGCCTCACCACTCTCAGTGAATAATTTCTTCCTAATATCCAATCTAAACCTCCCTTGTTGCAACTTGAGGCCACTTCCTCTTGCTTTATCATTAGCAATTTGGGAGAAGAGACCAGCACCAGCCTCGCTACAACCTCCTTTTAGGTAGTTGTAGAGAGCAAGCAGGTCTTCTCTGTCTCCTCTCCTCTAGACTAAACAACCCCAGTTCCCTCAGCCTCTCCTCATCAGGCATGCTTTCCAGACCCCTCAGC
>JANHFX010002791.1:0-34325 GCA_027560015.1 Chloroceryle amazona
CACCAGGAGGACGGCACCCCGAGAGCTGTTACAGGAGCCGAAAGTAGCGACAGGCTGCAGAGTGGCCGCAGAAGAGCCGCTGCGTTCTCGCCAAGCACCCCTGAGGAGACGGTGGCACCGCCCTGAGGGCCCCCTCCCTCTGCCATCACACCGCCCCAAGAGGGGACAGCACTACGGTCCCGCTCCGACCGGAGCCGGCACAAACCCCTCGCCCTCCCCGCACAGCCCCGAGCGTAGGCACATCAAAGGCGCACAGAGGAGCAGGGACCCGCGGGCGCCGAGGGGCGCCGGGCAGGGACCCTCGCGGCACCTTGGACCGGGCACCCCGCGCTGTGAGGTGTCGCCGGCAGCCCGGAGGGGACGCTGCGAGCGCCGCCAACATCGCAGCCTCCGAGGAAACCTCCTCGAAGTTGCCCTGAGAAGCCTGGGACCGCCCGCAGGAGCAGCTGCCGGGCAGAGCCACCCCCTCAGCCCACACCTCCCTCCCTTCACTTGACTACACGCACTCGGGCCGACCCCCGCCGGCCTCCGGAGACCGGCCCCGGCTGACCCCGCCCGGACAGACCCCTGCCGGCCTCCGGGGACGCGGCCCGGCTCCCAAGGAAAGGGGGACGGCAGCTCCAGCGGCGCGCTCTGAGCTCGGAGCTTCCTCTGCAAGTGCAGCCCTTGGGAATAAAGAAGAAAGACAGGGGGACACTTACCATCGCGCCTGATATTCGAGGACCGCAAGGCTTTTATAGATCCGCTCTGGGCAGGAGCAGTGGTGCCCTGACGGCTGCAAAAGTTCGCACAGACGACGGCGTAGAGGAGGAGGAGGATGAGCAGTTGCATTGGGATCCGCTGCGAACGGGACCCTGCCTCTGCAAAGAAACCCGGCTGCTCTCCCCACGAAGGGTGCTTCCCTCTCTCTCGCCCAGACGTTCTGGTTGTTGTTGTTGCGGGATGCTTGTATGTTTGGGGGAGTTGTATGCAGGGCAAAAATAATAAAAAAAGGCACACCTCCCTAGGAAAAAAAAAAACAACACCGACCAAAAAACCCCGCCACCCGAAACAGCAGTAACAGCTGCCGAGTTAGTCTCCGAGCTTTTCCCAAACTTCCTGCATGCTGAACTTTCCGCTGCCTTTCTGGGGCCGGCCAAACGCGGCAAAGGTGAGAAACTCCCGGGCCTGGCCGTCCGCCCCCTCCGCGCCCCCCGTCGCAGGCGAGGGGGCTGCCGCAGCCGCGCTCCGCTGTAGCCGCCGCGGCGAAGCTCCGTGCCCCGCTGCCCCGCTGCCGGACTGCGCCCGCCGCCTCACACCGCCAGGGACGGTACTCGGGCCAGGCCGGCTCCGCTGCCGGCCGGTGCCGAGACAGCGAGGCAATGACCCAGGCCGCAAGGGTCCCGTCCGGTGGGACAGCGGCGGCCCCCCCCGAGCTGGAGGCAGCCTCGCGGGCAGGGGCAGCCCCGCTCCTACTGACCTGGCCGGACAGCGTCCATCGCTGGCAACCATATTAGCTTTGCGGGGAGGGGAGCGGGGGACCAGGGGGAGCTGGCCCGGGCGGGGCGGCCCTAGTTCTCGCGAGCCTACGCCCCACCTCTAAGGGAGCGGGGTGCAACCTCGCGATATCTGTCGCGGCTCCGCCTAGAACTCCTATCCCTCGCGAGAGTCGCTCTGGCGCAGCAAAGAAAAGCACGAGCGATCTCGCGAGGCTTTGAGGAGAGGGCGGAAGTAGTCATGTGAGGACAGCCGGCTGTTGTCGCGATACTTGTGAGGCCGCTGACGAAGACAGCGGGTTGGAGCTGCCGGCCTGGGAAGCTCCTTGAGGCGGTGCCACGGTTTCGTACTATTGCACGTGACGTGGCTACGGCTCGCGTGGCAGGGCGGCGCTCCAGTTCGGGCGGCCCTTGCAACCCTAACGGTCCCTCGGGCAGTGGTCGCCTCTGGGGTTGTCCTGGGCCCGCCTGCCCGGACTCGGGCTCTGGCTCTGTCCGCAGCCCCTGGCCTCGGCCTCGCAGCCCTTATGGTCCTGTAGTAGACCAGGGAGGCCTCGGCGAGGTTGCTTCACGTCAGCTGCCTAGGAGTTTCCGGCAAGCCGGACCCGCGGTGGCTGGTGCCCTTTGCCGTGGTGGTGCAGCCCCTTCCCTCAGTCAGCCTCATTGATCCATATTTCCTTTTGCCTGGATTTGTTTTGACCTAAACTGCCATTGCCTTCCTGAACTGTGACAAAATGACATGCTAATTGCAAATGCTACACTCAAAACTGCATGACCAACTGTAATTCGGGAATCTTTACCTGTTCTGGATTGCAGGGGTGACTGCCCTATCTTTGAGAGGCTATAGGCTGCAGGAACTAGGTTAGGGGGAAGGAACATGGTGGAGGATGTGGCAAAGGTGTGTCTAGAGGAGCTCCCCCAGTTCAGTTGTGTAAAGCATGCTCAGGATGCTGTTTGCTTCTTTGAACAGGTTATCTGTGTGTGCCACGTTGTCTATAGCTTTTACCCTCATTGGATCAGTGTAGTCATTTTTCCACTACAGAGCTCAGACAAACATTGAGGGCTGCAGCCTGATGCCTTGGTGCATAGGGCAGTTTTACTCTCTGTTCCCCAGCACAGGTGGCAGCCTCACATGTGCTGGCCCTGTGTTTGCTCCCGGAGAACTTTGGCAGGAGTTTCTGGGGTTGGTGCTGGGAGGTGCAGTGAGGAGCAGAAGAGGAGTTGGCACACAAATGATGCCAGTTGACAAATTTTTGACAAATTCAGATAAGATGTATCTGCAGGTACATTCTGCACCATCACTGACCCACTTTTTTTCCTTTTTGAAAAACAACTCTAGTCTCACAAGGGTGAGGCCACAGGATGCCAGTGGCACCTGGGTATCTTCCATTGTTACCTGAAGGCTGACTTTGGTGAGTCAAGTACATCCAGGGAAAGGAATTTTAGGGAGTGTGGAGTATTGTTTACATGCAAAATCCTTTAGTACCAAATGCTTAGGTTTTTGTGCCCTTCTTACATATCAGACAGATTTTTGGAAAGCAAATCCTATATATATTTGGGCTTTACACAAAGCTTGGTTCTTTGATGTTTGGCTTTTCATATTAATGTACAGTCAACATTTTCTTTCTTTCTGCATATTAGCACCTGGGCTGCTCCAGTGTTCTGCATACTGTTTGGGGTTTTTTTTTGTGTGTGTGATTCTTTTAGAATCAAGGTGTTGTATAACAGTCTAGGAAGAAATATGGTTTTGCAGTTTCCAGAATGTTTTCTCTGTTTCCTAGGTTGCATCCAACACCCTGAAGTAAGTAAAATTCAAGAGACAGCTTATCCATAAGAAATACGGCGCTGGGTATTGTGGGTTTGTAACTAGAGCTGACAGAAGCAGGCTAAATGGGAATGTCTTAGTGAAGAAGAGAATGTGAATGGAAGGAATTACTCTGTACTACTTTTGTGAAAGGCAGTCACTCCATAGAGAGAATTTCCATGTTATTGTTCACAGTATTTCAGCCTTCAGAGAAAGCAGTTTTGTTGTGGAAAAAGCTGAGCTAAATAATGCTCTCAGGTCTGGGTTCCACAGGAGCATCATATAAAAGAGAGACCATACCAAGAGAGAACCCAATGTAATGTCAGACACTTCTCTGGTTGTGCCTTTCTTCTGTCTGCCTCTCTTCTATAAAGATGGACGAAACAGTATCTGGAACAATCAGACAGCACCCACACCACACATTCCTCAACAGGAGAAGCAGATTGCTCAAACAGGTTGAAGTACAGACCTTTGAATCAAATTGCTTCTAACCCTGGCTATGCACAGACTGCCATATGACTGTTGTATTTAGAGCTCGAATGCAGTAAATTTCACATATTTCTCCTAAGGCAGCAAAAGAGCTTCTTTAGAGGAGAGTAAGACTTAATTTTCATACCTAGATACATATGAAAGAATAACACAGCTACCAAAGGCTTTTTTCCACATAAATGAGTTTAGGAATTTAAAAATGAAAACTTGGGAAACCTCTGTAGAATATTTACTGAAGAAATTTAGGTCAGTTGAATCAGTGGAGTCTAAGATCCACGAGTGAATCTACGGAAGTGGGTAAGACTCGTAGTAATCTATGCATAGACTATGTAAAAGTTGGAGCTAGTTGGGGCAGCTAATTAAAAAGATCACAAAGATGTTTTGACATTGGCATATTTTCAGTTACAAACTGAAAAAAAAAGGTTCTGAAAATTCATGGTGGACAATGCATAAGAAAAAACTCAAATAGTCATATTCCCCTATATCTTGTGTCACAGAAGCAGAGCCACAGGAATTAGTTGAGCTGTAAATTAAGAACATGGCAGGCTGGATATTTCTGTAAGAACATGACTGAATATTTAGTTTTGATACCATGTCATTTGAGATACAATCCTTGCTTTTGTAATTTTTTTTTTTTTTGGTAATACAGTATTCTCAGTGCCACCATATAATCTTCAAGACTATGAATTTAAGCTTCACTTTTGATTGTAAATTACTTATAATCAATACACAAAATCCCTAATGTCAAAATAAGTTGATGAATAACTGCCAGAGGAGAAAGCATCTATTCCCAACACTGGCTGTATGTCAGTGTGGCTGTGCTGTGTGAGCTACTGACACTGAAGGTCAAGTCACTTACCCATGCTAGGGCTCCAGTGAGAAATAACACTCCCTACATTTCTTATCTCCTGGGATATTAATTGCCTCAGACTCATGTTTATTACTTGATTCTCTGATAGCAATTCAAGTTGCTGTGATAAAATGCTAGTGCTCAGGAAGTCAAAAAGTTTGCTTTAATGTCTTACAAGACCTGCCATTTAGACAGATGTACTTAACTCTAAAACCCCTCTAAAAGTCCCTCACAAGCATTCATCAGACTTTCAGTAAATCAGATTATAATGCTGTCTTGTAAATATCTAGAGATAGCACACGGACTGTTCTAAAGTTCAGGTTGGGTATAAGGAGAGGGTCAAGTATCATGAAAGCTGCTTTTCAGATCTTATTTCTGGGGCTCAGTACATTTTACTTTTCCAGATGAAGAAAAGTGGCGTTTATGATGATTTTCACTTGTGATAGAAGTGCTGGCACATGGGATCCTGCAGAAAATGTGTTTGGGAGAACAGCCTTGCTGTGAAGTGTTTGTTAGTACCAAAAGGGAAATTCAGTAGAGTAAACATGCCTACTTCCAAATAGATCATGTAATAAAACAATAGGATGGCAAACTTTTACTATTCTGAAAACAGGCACCTATTTTCAGGTTGCAGCACGATTAATCCTCCTGTACCATTAGAGAGCTTGAAAACTTGCCTTTTCTAGTTACTCATTAGAGTCTTAAGTGTATGCAGTCTTTTCCCAGAGATGTCAAAAGGACTATTTTGTGCTGATGGCAGATTAACTGGAATTTGAGTTGTGAGCATGAGGTCTTCATTTCAGGAAGTACAAAAAGTGACTGGGGAACCTCAAGTTGCACTGTCCAGTGATCATGGCAGTCTGTGAAATATCAGACTTAACAGCCATAAAGATGACATCTGGTTTGGTTCAGGCTGTGGTTGTTACTGACATGCTTGTTTTAAATGGATGGCATCTGTTGCCTTTTTTCCTAATCACTGCTGGAAACCGAGGGGGGAGGCACAGTTCAGTTATTTTACCTCAGGACTTCTTGTAAGCCCAGGCACTGCTTGGCCAAGCTTTCACCCCTAAACCTCTGGGAATCTTCCTTCTCTCAGGAAGGTAGATCTCACCTGCCATCTGCTTACACTCTGGAGAGCCAAATTGCTTGCTCTCCGCATTCACTGCAGGGGAATGCTTAATTTGGCAAGTACCACTCACTATGTGCATTTCTCACATCTGGAGGGAAGAAAGCAGGGAGGGATCAGTGTTGGGCACCACTGTTAAGCAGCTGCAGAGAGCCCAGAGCTCCATCTCTTCAGAGAGGGATGGCAGCAGGGAACAAGTTCCATACATCCACAGAAAGGAATTTAGGGGATTTAGTGAGACAGTTGGCAAGAATGATCATAAAGTTCACCCACAAGCACAGCAATTCCCTAGTGTGGAAGGGAAGTATGCATGGTATTTAAACTCTTTTTAGCTGCTGATTGCTATTAATTGCTTCTAATATGATGAAAGCTTATCCACACCTGACAAACTTCAGTCATCCATGAAACCTCAGGACAAGCCACTTAACTGCATTTTGTTTTCTGGTGAGTTGAGACCCGGCTCAGAGCAAGTTCTGTTTTCATCTCAGTCTCAGCATTTCATGACCCAAAGGTCTATGACACCACTTTGAATACTAGAACTAAATCCTCCCTTTGCAGCTATTGTAGCTTGCAGGAGGCTGGATCGAGTGGCTCCTGCAGATGGCATCTGCATCCTATGGATGAAGCAAAAGCTAGGCTAGAGCAGAGCAAAGAGTCTCATTGGATGCAGTGGAGAGCAATCAAAGGAGCTTAGACAAACTCCAAACCCTACTTCTATCACTGCAGTTCAGCTTCCCACCAGGTTCACCCATCATCAGCTCTTTAGCAGAAGAGGAGCTGCTCTGATCCTGCTGTTCTAGCTTCTTCAGCACAGACACTCTCAACTATTTTATTTTAAATGTACACCCTCTGTTGCTCACTTGCAAGTGCAGTTAGAGAGAGGCCAGAGACTTTGAGCCCCTCTTCATCCCTGCATTGCTACCAAAGGTTTCTGCACCTCACTAGCCACAAGAGGAGGCAAAAACAATTGATCATCATTGCTGGTTGTGCAATCATTACCATCTAAATGTTTCTCCTCCACAAAGAAATACTTGTCCTACTGCCTTTGCTGAGCAACCCCAGGGCAGATGAGGAACCAGCTGGCTACATGAGAGCTCACCTTGTCCCAAGAGTGCAAGAAGAACCAGTTAGAACTATACACTCCTGGTGCCCAAGCCCAGTGTAGAGGGGAGAGCAGAGCAAGAGGAACCTGACATCTCCTGTACTCACAGCCTCACTGCAATTTCATTTGCTTACTGGTAACCCCCACTATGTTCTACTATTTTGTGTTGCAGGTTGTTGCTGGAAAGTGCAGAGAGGATTGCAGGGATGGAGAGTGCTTGGCCTGAAGCAACACATGAGGAGGAGGAAGAGCAAGTCGCTGAGCTGAGCAGGATGGTGCATCTTCCAGAAGAAGGACAGCAACAGCAGGAAGTGGCATTTGCTGGAAGCATTTTTAAAACCAGTTGGAGAACAGCTGTGCTGATTTTAATCCAACTGAACTGAAGTGCCTTCAGAAGAGCCATAAAGCCCTTTGATACCTGCTGTCCAGGCAATAAAATGTTAATCTCAGTTGAAAGTCTTTGTTCTCTTCGTAGCAGTAGTTTTCTATTTAGAAGTAATACACTGCTGCCTCCAATCAGAGCCCCCACTGTAATATGGACTGTGCATGTGTAACAGAGCCTGGTCCTGTTGCAATAGCTTTAGCATCCGAGAGGTGACAGATGGCTGGGGAAGCTCAGAGTACCAGTGACCATCAGGAACAGTGGCAGAGCCTTCTACTACAGCCCCACTGTCCTGTGTATCAGAGACTCCTTGACACAGGTGGGTTTTCCGAGGAAGGATAATATTGTGGCTCTGGGGATTTTTACAAATGTGTGAAAATCTAAGAGAGCTACCAGGGCAAGTTTAAAAAGGAGCCGGGTGAGTCTTCAAGGGCAGATGTGAGACAGATTCTCAAAAGCTCATGATATGATAAATCAATAGAGGAAAGGCTGTGAAGGGCTACAAGATAATTTCTAAACCATTCTAGAGAAGTTAGTAGTCAGTCTTCCACCAGGAGGTCACAGACTGCCATGATACTGTCTCCTTGGATAACAGATTAAACCTTATTAATAGAGGCTGACAGCTATACTTTCAGCACTGATCTGTAAGCAGAGCTCTTCCAATGGTGTGTGTGTCCCTTACACTTACAGCCTTGTTCTCAGCAGACATTACTGACAACTTTGTATTTAGTTGTAAATAGAACAGGCATACCTTGTTGCTTAGGGTTCATGAGGGTTTAGTCAGTGCCTGCATTATTACCCAGGAATCCTCTGATGAGTTTGACAGAAATGAACCAGGCTTCCTACTTCCCTATCTGTTTTGTCCCATCCTTGAATATTCTCCATTCTGTCTCCAAAACTTCCATCTCAAAATAAGTTTTTCCTTTTTGGTTTAATTTAATTTATGTCCCAAATTTTCTTAAAAATATGAGGGAGTGACACAAAAGGATGCTCCAGCCTTGCTGCATTATCAGATAGCATTAAGTGTGAAGTGATAAAGTGATTAGTATTCTGTTTTAGAAGTGCATATAGTTTAGATTTCTTTCTCTCATATCTTTTTGTCATTTCCAGGGATTAGGAGAATCTCCAGGCTCCCAAAAGCTCTTACCATAAGCAGACATCTTCCATATCATCAGATTGAAGCTCATGGCACCATCTAAAACAGGAAAAGGAACTTGGAACTAGCTTTCTTATGTCTCTTCAAATACTGCTAAGTGCCATAATTACGGAGATGTTTTCTATAAGTGGCTGCTTTTTCAGTAGAAATCCTATCCTAAACCTACTGAATTTTTCTTGCTAATGTTCCATTGCTGACAGGACAGGTTTGGGGCCTGACTGTTTCTTGACAAAAAGAACTGTATTTCTGAAAACCTGCTATTTTCCACTTCATGCTGTTTGCTGAGGTATCTCGTTCTGGAGAGGGCGCTATTGATGCTACTCGTACTATCTTCAAGGAAAGGTATCAGGGCTGTAACGTCCTTCCCTTATTCAGCATGTACTGTTCACGTTTTCATGATCTCAGCGATATTTCCTGCCTCAGACACATCACTCTGAGATTTTAAATAACCTGCATCCTTCTTGCTTTTGTCTATTCCTGCCTCCTACTGCATTAATAGGCTCCATTATGCTATTATCTTTGTTGCCATCAGAATCTAAAGCTGAGGTGAATTAGCCATAGCTTGTTTCCATTCTTCATTGACATTTTGAAGGAATCATTTGTCTTCATTATCTGCAGCTGCATCCCGAAGGGTTTTGAAAAGGTACATGCAATATTTTCCTCTTATGAGAGCTTGGGTTTTATGTAGGGCTTTTCCTCCTCCTCCTACCTGTTAAAAAAAAAAGTTTCCGCTCCACTGCTGGCATGACAGTATAGAAAGCGTCTCACGGATGGACTGACTCTCAGAGAGGCAAGAATCTTAAAACCCAGCAGATCCTCATCCAAACCCCACTCTTTCCCTGCTGCATTATGAATCAGTGCAGCCTGATGTAGTTTCTTTTCCTCTGCAGTTTTCAGCATACTCCATCTTTTTAATTTCCTCTGTAGCTCTGCCTACAGCTGGCAACTAATCACTCCTTGAGCAATGCACCTCAAAATATTTGTTTATGCTGAATGAGTCTAGCTGGATTTTCTGTTTCCCATCATCTGCGGGTCATCTTAATCTGTATCAATGTTTGATTCATGGCATTGAGATCAAAGAACAATTATTTTATTAAGGGAAAGGAGGTGAAGCAGTAGAAGAAAAACATAGTTTGATCTGTCTGTGAAAATGAGTGTTCAGCATACTTTTAGCATGAAGAGAAGCATAGATTTTTAGCAGTAGCACAGGTAAGACAGTTACAAGGTCACTGTGTGGATTTACATAAATGTACAATTCAATTTCTTCCCAGTACAGGGTCTACATGGGTACAGACCTTTGTTCCCACAGAATATTTAACATTGCAAACATCTGGCTTAGAGTTAGACAGCTGTTGAACATAGGTAATTTCAGCTTCGCTCCTTTTGCCTTCAGTCAGTCCCTCACATAGCCTTTGTTGCTGTGACCTAGATTGTGAGCAAATGCTTTCTGATGGCATTTCAAAGGAAACTAATCTTGTACTCAAACTGAATCATGCCTGGATTCATCTGTGCTCTATGCTCTGTGCATGCATAAGTTTATTTCTGCCTCCATCCTTGAGCAGCAAATCCTTAATGACCTGTCCTTACACACAGATTCACCTCCAAGCCACAGCCTATGGAAAGACAACTTCCAGGGCTTTACTTTCTCAAAAAGAAAAGCTGCTGCTGGCTACAGGGATTAGAGATTTATAGATACACTTCAAAGTTTTTCAGGATATTAACATACAAATAAAAATAAAAGCCTTAATTAAGAACAGCAAAAACATGTCAGAAGACTGCTAATGACACCCCAGTAATTACCACATACTCTGGCTACGCTGTGCTAACCAAATTCCCTATCCTGTTGTGCTGCCTGAGTGGAGTAACATACAGTCAATAATACACCACGTGGAGAGCAAGATATCAGTATTAGTGTTTTCCTTGGTGTGAGATGTCTTCACAGCCTTTTGAGCTCTGGGATCAATAATGAGAAGGAGCGACAAAAAAATTAAAGTAAGAAAGCCAGCTGCTCAGAAAACCCTTTTCAATTGTATGTATCAATTGATGTTGGATTTCTGCATGAAAATTGTGACAGTAAAATGATGTACCAATATCAGCATTGCTAAATATGTAGCTTACATCCATCATATATGAGGCAATTTTTGCTTTGTTCATTTATTTCTCCAAACTATACTGCCCATTCCCTTTCTGTTAAAGGTGCTGAAGCATCTGCTGTTGCAAACCATAAACCCGTCCTTACTGTTTTCACACGGACAATCCAATTGGCCTGTTCACACATTATTAAAGCATTGCTATTGCAAAGGGACAGTCTGATTTAAACCTTGCTGCCACTATCCCATTTACACGAGCACTTACTCCATAAGAGGGTCTGCTCCAGAGAAAGTACTGGATGCGTGGACTTGAAACACATGCTGTCATACTCTGAGGTATGGAAGGGTTTGACTTTGCATTCCTCTGATGCTTCCTCTCATAGACTAAGAGCATCATCCACACAACATTAATGAATAACATAACTCTCTTTCCAGTCCCCTCCCAGGACATTACTGGGATTGTTCTTGAACATGTACACTCTTTTACTCAAGTGGAGTGTTCCACACTGCCCACTGAAGCTAAGACGCAAATGGGAATGAAATCGCTGCAGTAATTCCTGGCACTGAGGGCCAGGGCTGATGGGCTTCCTTCCAGGGACAGCTGGTCATTAACCCTCACAGAATAAGGGCTTTTAGGTCCATTCAGTCAGGACAATGGGCTGTATGCTGGAAAATGCTAACTTCATGCAGCAGAGGCTTAATCACACCTTTTGGGACTTTAAAAGCTGGTAGCTATTGATTGAGGCAAGGGTGGTGAAGTGAGGTCACAGCTGCCTTCATCTTTCATATGGGGTCCATGGAGACCACGCATAGTAGCATGCAGAGTTCCCTATTGATTCAAGTGGCTTGGCAATTAAAAAGCCCTGTTTTCATCCTTTCAGTCATTTACCCTTCACCAGATGAAGCCAAGTGGCCTCAGCCAGCTATCATGGCTGCACAAACCAGGCTGGATGCACTCAAATGTAACTCCAGATTAAAGCTGAGCACAGCTTCATTTCACACAAGGGAGGACTGTCCTGAAATGCACCCCACCCTCACAACATCTGTGGCAGTGTTTACCAGGCCTGGACTGAGCCAAGAACCCAGTGAAGTTAAAATGGTGTGGCTCTGGAGGAAGGCCTTGCTGTGGAGAGAGCTGAGAAGGGAGGCACTGAAGCAAGGCTATGTGTATGATGTATTTTCTGTGCCTCCTGTCCCTCCATCTCACCATTGAAATAAAAGATGGCAACCTGCATGTAGACCACTTGAACCCTGTGGAGAAGACGAGTGTGTCTTTCTGTCTCCAGGATTATTGCCCCGGGGCATTTACAGAGTTTGAAGCCTGGGAGGTTCTCGCACTAGGTGTACAGTACTCAGCACTGTAGAATCTGTGGTGGTAGAGGAGCTCAGTCCTTCTGTGTACTCCAATAATATAAATGGTGAGGAACTATGGCAAAGGCATAGTCTCGACCCACAGTCATCTCTGGGATTTAGAGCACACATGAACTTCCCAGCAGGGAAATGCATATGTCTTTTCATAATCACTTCATTGCTCAAATAAAATAAAAGGCCATTTCATTTTTATAGCCCCCGTTTTATAAAACAATAGTCAAAAGTACCCAGTTTATCATGCACAGAGATGATGAGACAGCAGGATAATGCATTCAAACTACAAAGATTTCCAGAAACAATAGAGGACTTTACCATGTGTTACAGAGAAAACAACATTTCTGGTGCAAGCTTCATGCAGGCTGAATGCCTTCTGGCTATGCTTACAACACTAAACATGAGAAGACAGTAGTTATTATACCAATATAAGAGAAATTATGCTCTTAAAGTTATATATACAAAGGGCACTGTTTCTATTTTTATAGTCAGAAATGCTTCTGGCACTCTGCAGATGAACCTTAAAAGAAATTCCTTGTGCCTACACCAGGAATTTCCCTCAACAACCTTGCACCAAGATCTCCCAGTGCAGAAGTATGTGTGTGCATGGACAACACATACTAAGCAGCCTTTGAGCACGTAACCGTTTTGCTTTCAAGTCAGCAGCATTCAACATACTGATTAGAGGACTGAGGCCTTAACTAGGTGGAGTGGAAGAGCTATGTAAGGCAGCCTTAAATATAAGGACACTTGCACCTACTTTCAAGGCATAAAAGTGTGTCCCACACAGACACCTTGCAAGGTAATGAATCATGACTGCAATTCCTGACAATCCACCTTCTTTGCATTTCCTACATTCCTGTGCCTTATTCCTACACTCACCCAGAAGGGCACATCCTGACTCTGGCCAAGCAGGGGCAGAGAAGGAAAAAGCTGCTTCTTCGACCAAGGGCAAGTTGTCTTGGTCTGCTGATTGGCACTGGCTCTGTGTATAGCATTTTCTACCTTGTTTCTCCTGATGTCTCACATTTGTGTGAAGCATAGGTCTTCTCACGTTTTATTTCCATGGATAAACCTCCAAAGCCAGCTAGTTCCACCCCTCTTCTGTGCAGCAATACTAAACGCTGTACAGTGCAGGTACTCAGTGGACTCCATTAGGAACACATGGCCAAATTACAGAGAGAAAAGTTTACTTTAAAAAGCACCTTTACAGACATGTGGGTAACTAGGGTAGTAAAATCCTTGCAAGGCCATAATGCAGTTTCATAGGAATGAGATAAAAATTGCTGCCTGGATTGCAGTATAACAGAATGATTATACACCTCCCAGGACTGGGTAACTGAGGGAGATACAGGCCATTCCCAGCCAGTGAGCACCAGGATGTTTGTAGGTTCTCATAATTTCCTTGAGACTGATCTCATCTGTTTATGACCAGTTTATGTGAGCTGTTCTCTTTACCAGATACACATTAGTGGGCTCCCATCAGATTCTTATGCTCTACTCAACACAAAGAGTGGCTGCCCCCAACCAGCCCTATGGGCCATTGCCTGCTTCTGCCTCCAGTCACCCAGCTGTGACGGCTGCTGTTTGTGAAAGGAACTGTGTAACTGTGTCACTCTTGAATCAGCTCCAAAAATGTATTTGACTCCTGTCTTGCTTATAGAGACATGTCTTTTCAAATCTTATCCCAATACCTTCTTCTTCAAGATACAAACATTTTCTCCTCACCCAGTACTTTCCTTCTGTATTTGTTTCGTGTTACCAGATGATAAAATCTGTCTAATGGGAACCCTAATTATTGCAGCATCCAAATGACAGGCTTCAGGCAAAAAGATAATTACTTATTCAAAAGTATTCATAAAATTAACATATCCTGAATAAATTCAAGCTTAATTTAACAGGCCACTGCACTTATTACAAGCATTTAGCACAAGCATTTGTTTAAACTTAGTAGAGAGCAACTTACTCTTTCACAAGATATCAGGGTCAAAAGTAGATGTAACCACAATTTGCCCTAACAAGAGCAAATGCTAAACAGTTTAGGGAGCTATAAAGCAATTTGTTCAAATGTATGTAAGTTAAAAAGCATACAAAGAAGCCCTTCACAGGCTTTTAATTATGGCAGAGTATTCAAGCTCTTCCTTAAATTCTGTTTCTCAGCCGGAAATAAAAAGAATGGTAGAAAAATTCCCCTTCTCTCCTCCCTACCTTGGAACAGATTCAGGGCTTTATTCTGGTAAACTTCTATGGTTCCAGGTATTATACTTGAGATTTTTTGAACTTTTATCTACAATGCAGTGTGTATCCCTGCTGATGTAAATACTATCTCTGGTGAGAGGGGAAAGAGCTGTCTGAGTTTTGTACAGAAAATCCTGTGTGCCACAGTGTCAATCCACATGTTAAATCAAAAAGCTCTGGGAAAATAACAGAGTGGTACATTTCATAGCACTGCTTACCCTGCCTGCAGGAGTGTATAGTATTCCCCTTGGTCACTAAAACTGTGTCAGCTGTACATGTCTCATTGTATTTTAGCCTGGTTTCCCAAGATTCGAATGAGGTCTTTCAGTCATGCCATCTGTTTATCTTTCAGTCAGAGAGAAATTAATAACTTCTGAATAAAATTGGTCACTTCCTAATAAACCATCAGCAATAAACTGGTGAATTAATTCATTCTCCTGTTATTTGAACAATAGTAAGGAAGAAAGCTCTGTCCCTGAAAAAGGTTCTTCTGCAGCATTTTGACCATTCCCATAGCTTCCCTATAACCTGTTTTGAAGATTCTCTTTGTTGCCTCAACAAAGCCAAAACCCGCAATATTTCTGTATGACCTGTGCTAATGGAAGCATTATAGATCCTTACTGTTTGTTCCTCATGCTCACCACAATGTATCGATACCAAGTTCATTAAAAGAATTAGGAAATAAATCACACTTGGGAGAACATGATGCCAGTCCAGTTCAGATGATTCCAATTTACTTCACTAAAATAGTTTTGATTAAAACACACTGCTGGTGACGTGTCTTAAAAGGAACTTGGACTTCAAGCTCTGTAATAACTGCAATATGTTTTCAGTCTGTAGCCTTGCCACAGACTGCATAAGCTCAGTGTTAAAAACTCCTGCAAAAAGAGTTATTAGGTGCTTACTTCAGACACAGACTTCTCATTGCAGTCATTGCTGATGTCCTGGCACACCCTGTGGAGGATCATATGCAAATTAATATAATTATTTAGATATTCCAGACTGATTATGCATCATTTTGGCACAGTAACAGTTTTACATAAACTTCCACATATGGAAGATTTTAAAAATCTCCCAACTGCAGCAAGAGAAATGGAAAGAAATAGCTTCAGAAATCAGTAGCCTCTTAATAGCATCAGAATCTCAGCATTGACATGTACAATAGATTAGTGTTCAAAAAAAGGTCTCTCTGAGTAACACTGATAACACTGCTTACTATCAAGACTGTTTTAAATCACTTTCCTTTCTCCAGAGATGCTAAAATAAACTCTCATCTTGTGGGTGTATTTTCTGGGTTCACAAGGCCGAATAGAAGCTAAACACAAAAGGACAGCAAACCCTTTATTTTACTCACAGAAGCCTGAAGTCTTTGGTCATCAAAACTGCTATATATTTCAGTGATTCTGCCTGCCTCAGTCCAACCTGAGATGCCAAAAATTCCCCCTGCATTTGAAAAGGTGATGAAGGAGGTAAAAAAGTGCCAATTTTTTTTGTGCATGTGGAGGACAAAGGTGAGGAAATTGGAGTGAATGGGGCACAAGCACATAGAGGTATTTCCAAGGCAGATTAGCAAACTCACAGAGCTCACAGGGAAGAGCCTTAGGCACTGGATACGGGAGGAGATAGGACCTTTGCACTGACCCACTATAGCTCTTCCCATCTGCAGTTTCTGTAAGATCACTTGATTTCCAATTGCACCTTTATCTCACAGCAGTGACAGCTACTTAGTCATGAGAACAGCCCTTTGAAAATTTTCTGTGAACTCATCTATGATGAAATCAGTCTACCAGCTCCATGAATATCCTGTGAAGATTAACACTGTGATCTGCAGGGCTTTTAAAGAATCTAGTTCGGTTAGTCACCTAGACTGTCACCTCCTTTCTCCTTGAGCAACTGAACTGTCTCTTCCAGTGAGAGATAATGGGAGATAGTTTCCAGGAGAAGACTTTGGTATTGCCTGCTGCAGAAACTGTTACAAGCCTCACTGCCTTCCTCTCCAGTTGCAGTGTGTGACCATACAGCAAATTCTAAAAGCAAATCATACTCAAGCTTGTAAAACAGATTAGCTGTCAGATTCCTCTTTGTTTTGAGAAAATGACAAAAAACCTGAGCATTTGCTACCAATCATGTCAGTGGGACATCACTGGAAGTCCTTCAGATGGAAACAGAATGAGAGATACAAGACAAAATCCTCGGTTTCAGGGCTTCACTCTGATTTAGCAGAGTGCAGCAAGAGTAAAGTAAGAGTGAACTAAAATTTCAAGAATCCCGTTTTGCTTTGTTTTGTTTTGTTTTTCTTCTGTTCAAAAATGTCCTCGTGTTCTGGGAGGCAATGTGGGGAATTTTGAAAATGAAGAAATTAGCAGAAAGCACTATGAAATCTATCCCCCCCATATTCCTCTGTTATTATTAAGAACAGCATTTTTTTTTTTCACTGCCCTCCCTAACCAGCCAGCCATCTGTAATATGAAAGAGAACACCTTAGGTTGTTCCACTTCTGACATGGCAGTATTCAGACAGCACATGTTTTAACAGGATTCAAAGACTCTGGATTGTGCAGCCATGTGGGATTTGGAGCTTCCTGTCAGTAGAGATAGATCTCTCTGCACTCAGAGTGCAGAAAGTGATCACTCGAACTAAAGCAGCACTAGCTCTCCAGGGCATACAGCATGCTGTGGGATATCTCTGCTCCCACACAATAGTAGCTGGTGGTACAAATACGTGTGAACTGAATAGTTCAATGAAATATCACAGTTCTGGCTGAGATTTTTTTTTTTTTTTTTTTTCATATTTTGAATTTCCCACAGTGGATTACTTTGAATCCAACTTCACTCACTGATCTGTTTACTGGTTAGGTTGTTTATTTTTCCTGGAGAAAATTAAAACAACAAATGTTTTATGAAAGCAGCATAAGAACAAAGTATGGAAAATCAAAGGAAAATCCTAAAATGAACTCTTTCTGCCCTAGGGCAGAGAATACAGCTTTTGTATCCTAGTGCTCCACTCATGTGGGGAAGTTTTGTTTTTGTGAAATGTTACACATGTGCCAAGTTGCTGAAGATATCTGTATAACCGTTTCTTTGTCTCGCTGTAGCAGTTAGCTATCAGTGCGAGCAATGCAGTGCACAGCATGGTCCCAAGCCTGCAGAAGAATCGGTTGGGGGTCAGTTGCCTAATCACAGCCATCAATGGTGCAATGCCCTTAGGTTTTGTCCCTGATCTGCTGCTGCTTCTCCAGAAAAAGGCAGAGATCTCATGCAGAGCCTGTGTTACATGCCAGCTTTGTGCAGGTCTCCTGAATACACGGGCCAGCTAAAATAGCTGTAGACACCTATGTTTAGGCAACTGAATACTCACTTGTACTGGATCCATTCCACCAGCAGGACTGTTGAAGCAACTGCAAGACAAAGACTTTAGATTTCAGGTTAGCTATCTGTATTCTGCTGGCCTTGTGCAGAGAAATACTCTCAAACATAAATAGTAGTATGTAATGAACTCACAGGGAAGAGTTCTCTAATGCATTCTCTTGCATTTTTAAGCAAGAAAGCCTAAAAGTCATTTGGCCATCACCATTAAGCACTGTCAGACCTCAAAAGTCTAGCTTCTTGGGCACAGAGACTTGCACGACAGCAGACACGCAGTGGGTGGTTATACATACGTGGTCAAACAGCTGACATCCAGACAGAAGTGAGATATTTGTATCACCAGTCTATCCTGGTAACCACTGAGTGCTTCCAGGTCAAGTGAAAAAGTGCTAATTAGAACATAGCAGCATGAGGGGAAGGAAGTTTCTGCTTGCTTATGGATACACATAACTGCAACTCAGGCTCTGTCCCTGGCACCAGTGCTTGTTCCATCACAGGCCTGATTAAAAGAATTGGTGATTCAGCGAGTGTCTCTTTGATTTGAATCTGGAAAGCAATATCTGTAAAACCCTTGGAGCTCTTTTCAGATATCAACATGCTATGAAGTACTCAACAAACCATTTATATAATCATGAGGTGCTACGTTGTCCCAGCACCTTTGACTATAAAAGTCCCTCCCTCCTATGTGCAAGCAGTGGCTGCCTGAAGCTTTCAGGTTCCCATTCTGCTAAGCAACTGTTCAACACTCAGACATTGCGAGACTAAGTTTTTGCAGATGACAACTACAGTAACTCTGCTCTATCACCTCTGCTGGGGAGGGGTGAAGTAATGATTTTTTACACAAAACGTGGATAAAATTCTTTGCTGTCCACCCTGGCATTGTGAAACTTCCATGTTCCCAAAAGAGCTTAAGCTCAGGAAAAAAAAAAAAAAAAAAAGAGAGAGAAAGGCAGGAGACAGCTGCAAGGCTTTTGGCCAGTAAAATCATTCCAAATCCTCGTGTGCCTTGAAGAGCTTCTAAATCCAGGAGGACTCACAAAATGCAGTTTGGCTTTTGCACTGTTTTAACAATGAGCCATAAAACTAACACCCTGGACCGATTCTAGTCTCAGTTCATATGAATTTACTCATGCACCAGTAACTCTAATATAACTTCATGAAAGTCAATCGAGTGGTGAAGCTTCCACACTAAAATTACTAAAGAAAGGAACTTTTGTCATGTCAGACTGCAAATGAAGCTTGGGGGAAGAGTTTCAATCCTGGAAGAAGAAAGTTCCCAGTTATGCAGTGCAGCTTGTATCTCAAAAGTCTGTTTTTAATCAACCTCTGCAACCCCCTTACACACAGCTCATGCCTCACTACTTGGATAGTAGTTGCCAACTGGATAGAAATCTAACTTGGCATTTTCCAGTCGATGGGAAAGCTTTCTGAAGGTCATTTGCTTGAGCAGCACAACAGCTTAGCATGAACCTTCCTAGAAATGAAACCTAGAAATCACCGCTTCCATTAAATGCACTTACTTGCTCTAGACAATGTCAGGTTCACAGCAATACCTCGCGGAGACTTCACAAACCATGCATCATAGCTGCTTTAGACACAGGCAGAAAAGGTAATTGTTAAGAGTAGCATTTTTGTGGAATGTCAAAACAGCCCTGCTACCTACTGGGTTTGGTTCCACCACTTTCCTCATCAGCTTGTACCAACCCCCACATCCACCTCCCACCTTCTGAGAGGTAGAGGCAAAGCACTCTACAGTGTTGGTGGGCTCCTGTTGCTGTAGGTTAGGGCATGTGCCAGAATGTCCTGCAACACAGTGCTATTTACTTTTCAGCCTTGATGTGGCAAGACACAGTTTTGTCTGCATCACTGAGATGCCTTGAGCTACATTAGCCTGGCACATTTTAGGGAGTCCCTTTGGCACAGCTGATTGTACAAGCAGGTCCAGATACTCCTGAAATGGAATTTGTTTGGAAAAAAAACAACCACCTATTTTAATTTGAATTTTAAAAGAAGATAGAAAACAAAGATAGATGACTGTCATTGCCCCTCATGATTTCATTATGGGCTGCATCCAAACCACAATGAACTAATTTCATCCCATGCTTCAGTGAGAGCTAACATGTAGTGTATTTAATTGGTACCAACTGAACCAAGGTCTTGGAAATAGGGTTTAGCTTAAGGTTAGAGTATGGAACAAAAAGATCTCCCTTTTCCACTGCAATGTTGTATCCTGAGTGCTGATGGCAGAGGAAGAAAGTGTGACCTGTCAGAGCAGAAGAGACAGAAAACATTGCCCATTTGTCTCCTGTTTTGCTGCTGCAGCTCACACTGCAATATATATAGAACAGGTGGCTGGTGTCTCCACAGCAGTTTGACAGTCCTATCAAAGGAGATTCCTCTGCATAGCTAGCGAGTGATGGAGAGACAAAGTAATTTGTTTCCCATGGATGTCCTAAGACAATCAAGATTTGGACCTATTTTCCCATTCTGAATATTGAGCAAGTCCAGTAAACAGGGCATGTGTTGTGCTAACAGTGAACCTCTTAAAAATCCTCTGTGATTGGGCGACATGAAGCAGACAAATTATTCTTGCAAAGCTGAAAATCAATCAGATAAGCTTGGATATTGCACTGAAATAAGTAGTGCTCCTACTCTCAATCTCCAGATCTTTCCAAGGCTAAAGAACAGAAGAGTTTCTGGTTCATTAGAGGAATGTCTGTTCAGCTTGAATCTAATACTTGATAGTGCTGTGGCCAGAACTCTGAGCCAGAATAAACACATTAAGTTTGGTGTTTCTTTCATTCTTGAACTATGGCCCTGGTTTGTGAAATACTTAGTTGTTCAAAGAATGAAATATTAAGCCACCAAACACTGAGGGGAGTGAACTGAGGGGGTTGCAGGTAAGAAGATAGGAGAAAAGCAGCTTTCCTCAGCTTTATCTTTTTATGGGCCAAACAAGTAAAGTCTGTTGGCTTCTGCTGGCTCTGTGATCAGGTCTTGAGGTGCTTGGGTGTGATGACAATAACTATTAGTCATGATCACAATGTTATTTGTCCTGTACATACAGCTGGGTGTTGTAGTTGGAGAATGAGTGTCTCAACAGGGAGTTTGGCCATTCTTCAGAGGTGCAGCAAGGAGGGCAAAGATCTCTCCTTGTCTTTTCCGGTTCTGCTGAATCACAGTCCCAGCAATCATAGGATACAGGAATTGTTCCTCAACAACTCTCCCAAGCAGACAGGGCAGAAAGAAGGAATGAAACAGAACTCTGGGTTTGAGAGAGCAGCCTGCAGCTCCATAAAAGGCCTTGCAATTCACTTAACTCTGCTGCAATTTGTGTTGCCCTAGGAGGTGTTTCCCGACAGCACAGTGCTAGCCGGCAGCAGTGAAACTCCACATGGACTTCAACAGTGTCAAAAGTGTTTCAGTCCTGACCAAAACAGAGTTTTCTATTAAAAACACCCCAAAACACCTGTGAGTTATGCCCAGTAAGTTTAATAATTGATGAAACCAGAGCAAGTGACAACTACAAAATACAAAGCAGACATGGAAAATCATGACATAAAAGTGGGAAAGAATAGTGTCTGTGATGAAAAATGAAAACCAAATACATGTAACAGAGGCTATGGGTTCAGATATAACACACACGGTCACATACAACACCGCATTAGTAACAGCACACACAGATACTCTTTATAATGGGGATTTTCACAGTTCTCCATCCCAGATGACAAGTAAATTGATGTTTTTACTCTCTTACATAAATTCTTGTGCACACAACATCATCAGCACCAAAGGTCTGGAAAAGAAATAGAAATCAGTCAGAAGAGATGGAACCAGCAAACATTTAACACCGTTTTTAATGTTATTTTTACTCTAGTAACTACAGCAGAAATACATTTTCCCCTGTCTTTTGACAGATGAAAGTAAAGAAAGGAGTCATTTTCGTAGAGGAATGCAATGTAAGTGACCTTTTTTCCAAGGCATGATGAATTTTCTCAGAATGATAAATGATGCAGAAATTCCCTTTTTCTATAGTTTCTTGGCATGCATTTATAAATAAACGTATTTAGAAACAGTTACAGCACTTTGAACTGGAAATGCTAAGAGTGGAATTCAGATGGCATGTTCAAAAGGTATTCTTTGGAATTTGAAGGTATAAATCAAGAGTAATTCAAGTAAAGTCAGTGAAACACTGCTGAAGACCAGGAGAATGCATACCTATAACCTGGAAACATACTGCTGCTGTGGGTGTTGACACACTATGCTAGGATATTAAGCCACTCTCTCCCAAGCTGTAATGTGGGCAGTGTCAATCACAGTCTTCTTTCAGGATACTGTGACCTTAACTAGTGAATTTGTTAACTATGGGTCTGAAAAGAGGGCACATACTGGAGAAGCATGTAGTGGAGATCAAACTCATTTCATGTGACTGAACATCTAAGAGCGTTTGACCACTACACACCTGAAAGTGACTGATTTACTACAGACTATGTCCTATTGTAGTCCCATTTCTTACAGCAGTACCTCAGAGTACCTTGATTTTCCAGATACTTAATATGATATGATATCATTGACTGAAACAGACTTGCAGATCTGCATCTGAAAGCTGGTGTTTTTTAAATCTCTCTGTAGCTCTGCACTGAAAAGGCAATTCTATTACATCAGTATTGCAGTGCAGATTATCAGGACATTTAGGCGGGACAGTGATTGTGGCAGCTGTCTGAGAAAGCCACATAAACCCCCAAGTATTTGTATGTAATTTAAATCTGTCAGTTTATAATCTAAGCAAGCAATTAAACATAGAGGAAAAAATGGGTGCAAGTGAGGAAATACTGACTGCAAGAAACTTCATGTTCAGCTCCACTGACAGTTTCAAGCTTAGCACTAACAAGTTGTGAGGTGGGATGTTTGGCTGTAATAAGTGCCAAGGTCTCACTGAAAAATATAATTAAGACCTTCCCTAGTGTGTTAGGAAAATTCAGCTGGACTTTGTTTTAATGCTTTCTACACCTGTTTGGCCCAACACCTCTTTGAAAGGACTTGGCTTTAAAACTGACTCTAGTTTATATTGTGGTCACTTTATTGAAAAGTCTGTTAGTATTTTGCAGATATGGGCTTTGTTTTTTATGCATAATAAAGAGCCTATCATATCTATCTTTATATACATGTTTAGCTTACACATGAAAATGTCTGAAAATGAACATTAAAGGATGTAGATAGTTCTCTATTGCCTGCAGCACCAGCTGCAAATACCCTTACTATGACTTCCTTTAACATTTCCAAACTTATACACAGAGGTGAATTATTTCAGCAGAAGCTTTGCCAGAGTAAGCAAGTCAAGACCATCCAAGGCTTGAGGCTGTCTGTGGAGACTGAAAGGCCACTATGACAGGGACTGTCTTTCTGTGGTACATTCAGGCACTGCTGACCACACTCAAGTTTGGGTCCCCCACTACTACTATTTCAGCACAAATCATAAATAATAGTAAACCAGTCTTTGTGTAGTGTTCTTCAAGAGCTGGCATGGTACCAGCCTGACGGTTAGAGTGCATAGCTCTGCAGCCACATCTTGTGACGTGAGTGGGTGCCACATCAGCCAGTTCTAATCAGAAAGGCTGCAAGCAGCAGTTTGCCAAAAGTCTTTTAGCCTCCCTAGTAAATTTATATTTATTCTTTTGGGAAAATTAAGAGACCAACTCCTTCCCCTAAACCCGTGCAACAGATGTTATTCTCACAACAGGCCAGCAGTTGTACTGAAAGGGAACACTACAGGGAAAAGTAGATTGAAATAGATGTGACCCATACTGCAAGTCTGTGTCAGGGTGTCACTGTAGCTCTGAATGTCTCAAATTCTAGTGGCCAGTTCTGAGACTGCACTCCTGGGCAGAGCTTGATCCTAAGACATTGGTGTAGTCTGACTGGCAACTTCCTGGCAAGACCCACAGGAGGGAGTGTGAAAATAAAGATAAAAATTTGTGGAGGAAGTAAAAAGGAATAGTAACTTTCTGGGAAAACTCAATAGTATGGGTGCATCCAGAAAGCATTGCAGAGGCAATAAATCCACTGTATGTACACATAGACTGACTCACAAAGTTACAGCTTGACATGAATGTGACAAAAAAGCGCAATGGCTGTTTATTTTGCACTTTCAACATCCAGCTCCAGCTGGACTTCTGGACTCTGGAAAATCTCAGGCAAAGGATTGCATTCAAATTGCTCTCTCATGATAAAAATTAAGTGCAGAAAACATGGACATACCTAGGGAACCCCACTACATAGTAGTCTTAATCAGTTGCTATACACAAGGGTTGTAATTTTCTGCAATACACCAGTCTCTCAGTCTGGAACACGACTATGATTTAACAAAATCATACTTTTAAATCTAGATTGTAAAAAGATAAAATTCATGCAAAGCCCAAGTACAATTACTCTGGAGTACCATGTAGCTACTGGGCATTTCTCAAACAGACAGACATCCTTTCCTTGAAGACTCAGCTTAGGTTATGTGGTCTCTGACCTGTTTCAGGAATAACCTGTCTTTTTTAGCACTTTGATTTTATACCTTATACCCATTCAGATTATTAGCAACCTAACTCTATACTGAAACACATAAATAAATGGCTTTGATTGTCATGGTAACATACATGGTTTAAATGTGGACTTCTATAAAAGGTGTTTCCCTATTTTACTGTAACTTACTAGCATTGTTCATAAAACTCCACTACATGTTGCTAAACAAAGAAAAGAGGAACATGTTCAAACTTGCTACATTCCTTTTCCTGTGGTTACTCACAGAAATGCCTAATGCACAGCTGGGACCAAGCTCAGGGGAAGACCCAAATCAAAAGGCTGTTACTCCTTCATCCTTCATACTTAAATCCTTATATTCAGGGGCAGGATGAAGCAGTTTAGTGTCTATGTTTCTGATCCTAGATTGGAAAGAAATTATAGTTCCAGACAAACAAGCAGACTTTAAATATTTCCATGACCTAAAGGAGTAAACTTTCTAATAAGAAGAGAGTGAGCAAGTTTGCCTGTTTTGTGCTGAAGTTTCACCAGAGCACCTATTAAAAAGTGCAACACTACCAAACCATAATCCAAATCTAATGAGAATATGCAGGATTTTCAAACACCACCTTCTCAACAGATTGCAAAGGTCCCACTTATCTTACAAAATGCTACAAGGCAAGTCTTCTATCTAAATCTAAAATAGGATTTTAAATGTGCAATGACTGCAAATTACAGACTTGTTTTCTTCACTTAGCTTGTCATAATCTGTAGCTAAGAGTCCCAAAGCACACTGCAAACAAAGCCCTGCACAGGCGGATAATCCAATAAATTGACCTCTCTCAGTTCACTCAAAATCTGATGACCACTGACATCATTAGAGATTAAAAGAGAATTACAGGGCAGTAATATATTACTGTATGAGCAAATCTGCTTTTCGAAGGCCTTCTTTATAAACATTTTCTGAGGATCCTTTGTGATAAGTGGAGCACACAGTATAATTAGGAAGACTGTCATTGAAATAATCACCTGGGAAAGATTACTTTTGCCAGTGTATGCAAAAATCCTCTGTTATCTGCTCATGACTGACCAACCTGCAGAGGCAACTTGCAAAAGGAAGACAGAATACATCAGCAAACAAATGGAGACAAGAAGATTTTGCTTAAATGAATCCTCAGAAAAGTCTTTGTCCACATGAAAACTTCCATGGTATCCAGAATAAAGATATAAATCTTCAGTAAAGGCATACTACATATTTCCTTTCTCATTCTGACTCCCATAATATTTTATGAAAGAGTTCCACTCATTACCCAGCTATAATCACAGATAGTGCAGCCTCCACTTTCAAACTTGAATATTAATCCAAGCAAATCACACAATATACAACCTCATTTTCTGCAGGACACCTATCAACGGGACCATGAAAAATCAGATCATTTATCAAGGTACCTAAATGTTGGTATTTGCTATAGTATACAGTTTTCTCAGAGTCATGCAGTATATGAATGACAGCAGTAAGAACATGAAACAACGGCATCTCCCAGTAGTAGTTTTGAAAGCCAGTGCACAGCAAACCTGTAAGCTACAACTGATACTATAAGGGTTTTTATACAGGCTCAGATGCATCCAAGATGCAAATGGCTTTGGCTTCTTTCTCTGCTTACATGTTTGGGGTGTGACCCAGACCAGGCTGTACTAGTGAGCAGGGACTGCAGATCCATAAGCTCCCTTGTAAATCTGCTTGTGGCAAATAGTAAATTAAAGTGTTAGGTCCATGCAATACATATGCCTGCATTATTGCAGGCTTCTGAACTTTTATCAAGGCTGCTTTAAAAAGGCCAGGAGCAAAAACCCCACTGACCGCAGTATGAATAGACCCTCCTTTTGAAAACTGATTTAAGACAAGTCTCCTAAAAATATAGTAAAGTTAAACACTTAAGTAGTTTAACATTTTTCAATCCGAGGCTTAGGCACATCACAAATCTCAGCCTTCGGTTGCAATGTATATTTCAAAATCTGCATTGACCCATCTCACCTATTATATTTAATTTTAGAAGTCAGCAATATAATTTAAAAAATGTTCACTCACTCATCTAGGCTCTACAGTTCACCAGTTTTAATCAACTATGGCATGATTTTTCAGGGGAGAGAATGTAGAACAGAAACCATGCTTGAAACCCCCATAATGTTCTGATCTTTGACCCTTGCTATAATTGATTCTGAGAACCCCTGTGTGATACATGAACTGTGTAAAATGTGGTCTGAGGCTGTTTTTAAAGCCTCTCTTCAGTAATCATCCACTTTAAAATGTTTGTGTGTTACAGATTAAACTAAAATCTAGATAGGCATGAGAAGCCATGAAAGCAGCAATGCAGATGAAGTTTGAATGTAAATGTTTCTCGTTTGAATAGCTAACATTTGGAAGCAGCATCCTTTAACTTTGTAAAGAGCAGACATTTTGTTCTCCTGACTTATACAAGTGATTGATAGCTTATTAATGTCCCTGACAAAAACATGCAGCAACAGCAAAAACATTACAGAGTATAAATGAAAAGTGAAGAAAAAACATATTAGTATAGACTTTATTCCAGATCTTAATTTTTCAGACAAGTAAAGGAAATATATATTTCTGTGTTATATTCTGATCTCTGTTGCTCAAGTGCTAATCCAAGTATGGTTTATGAATGTGGAGTTGTAAACACAGATAGTCCGGCTCTCTGTATGCGTTACAGTCTTAAAGTATAATACAATACAATCTAAAGATACAGTCAAGACAAACAAATGGGAGTTGAGGGGGGGATCTACCCTTTTCATCATCCCTTGCTTGCATATTCCATGGGCTTTTTTAACCAACATTGTTCAGTACTTCTAAAAAGGTAGCACTGAAATCCCAGCAAGTGTAGCAGATGAGGTTAGAATAAACAGCACTGATGAAAGTAATTGCAATTTCCTAACACATTCACAGCACCTTTTTTATCAAGCAGAACATTATCATTCTTCCCTTACTCAGCTGAAAGGGTTCTTTTTTTCTAACAGGACTTCAGAACTACATCTGCCATTGTATGCGCTGAATATTTTTTATGTTACTAACAAAAGTAATCTCATTCTCCATGCTGCAAGGAGCTAAGGAGAACTAAAGGCAAACTTAAGTGGTACCTGAAGGTAAAGAAAACCTTTGCTAACTAAAGAGTTTGTTCCCAGAATCTGTGTACCAGAGGGCATGATGTGACATGGAAGACCATCATATTGCTCCAAGAGAATATCTTTGAAGACCATAAGGAATTCTGTCAGGATGCAAGAAAGATTTATAATTACACAGTAATATGTTTTCTATTTTAGCTCTGTGGTAGTCATGACACTTCAACACTGATTTATTTTTCTTTTTTCATTATATGTGATAATAAATGCATTTTATTTAACATGCTGTGTTGGGGAGATAAATATATCCTTCCACTAGGAAAATGTCATAATCAAATGGGCCCCCTAAGCAATGCAGCATATTAGATCAAAATTATATGGCAAAGCTCCAACATTTATGCAGCCAATATTAGCAGAATAAACCTCATTCCTTAGCCCCTGTCTATTGCCCCAAGCCTTTTTTCCATTCATGCCTCAGTCTAACACAGTTTAGATTCTTTGCAACTTTTTCCAAATGGGTTATGAGTTTTCTTTTTTTTTCTGCAAATGCACGTAATAGCTAAGAAGGAGACTCAAGACTTCTTGAAAGAATTATTTGGAAAGAGAAACGGGAGCCGTGACTGTGAGAATAAGTTTCAGTCTTAGAGAGCTCCTAAACTGCTACATCACAGGCTCTGCTCCATAAAGACAGCTTCCCAGCTGCAGATATCTAGAAGTTCACAAGAATATGTTTTCCTTCTGCTTATTTAAAGCGCTCCATCAGAATGGAAATAGGGAAAGCTTACCAGAGCACATCAGAAAGAGTAAAGGAACAGAAAATATTTCTTAGGTATGTAGGAAAGTTTAAGGAGTATGAAGAAGGGAATTGTTAAATGCTTGAAGTGATATAGGCAGCAAAACTGAATGAGAATGAATTTCAGGTCCTCAAGAAACCTAACAAAGCTGGGAGGGTGGAAGAAGAAAAAAAGGCTATGACAAAGAAAGATCTCTTCATCTCACTATGATTATAGTTTTGAAGAAGTAAAATGTAAGAGGGGATTGCAGACTCAGATCTGAGGAAAATTTCCAAGCATAAAATAAAAATAATCTCAGTTGAATCTTTCTTCATGCTAGTGATGAAAAACCCAAACAGAGTTGAGAGCCAAGAGATCAAAGGGGACACAGGGTCTTCTCCCTAAGAGCCTCTGTTCCTGTTCCCTGTTGTGGTTGAGGAACATGCCTCAGCCAATCCCTTCAGGTACTTTAGCTTTTAAAGCCCAAATAATGTTCTGGATGTTCTAAAATTAGGGGCCATAGACAGGAAAATATAGCTTCATTTACTCTCCTGTCTTCTTCCAAACAGCAGAACCCTTTCTACCTTCCAGAAGGGTTCATTTTGACCACCTTAACTTCTCCAAAGGACCAGAGACTTCACAATCACCACCATTACTCCTTGAAACATCTCATTGCTGAGCTTTAGGGTGCCAGAAGGTTTTGAACATGTTGACCCATGTATTCAGTCGCACCAAATGTCATGAGGGCCTTGAAAATCTTTGTCTTGAGGACCAAGTAATGTCCTAATATTTAATAAAGCAAAAGAGGCCATTATGTTCCACAAAATAGGCAGGAGAATGAAACTGTGTATCCTACACTATAGTAAAAGACAGAGAGAATGATCTGGATCACCTGGAAGCAAACACTATGTTTTCATAATGATTGACATAAAATCGGACATTACAACCAATGATCACAGTTCCTATTTGCATGAGTGTGGAAGGGGATCTGCCTGTGGAATCAGAAACCAGGAAAATTACTTGGGTTCATGATCCACTCAGATGACCATGAGCTCCCAAAGAAGAGTCAGCAAAAATCTTTGCATATAAATCAGAATAATTTCAGGTAAGAGTAGGCAGATGAAGTCACCACTACATCAGGTACTAGTGCAATTGCTAGTTTTGGTGTTCATAGTTTAGAAAGAAAATGATAAATGGGAGGGGGCTAGAAGCAGTGAGAGAACGATTCAAGGAAAGCCTGCTTTATATTGAAGGGCTCAAGATCTTCCTATGGTTTAGCCTAACAATGAAACAGTTCTTCCAAAAGGTAGCTTGATCAGTGTGGTTAAGAGAAGGATTTTCAATAACAAACTTCAGGCATACTATTTAGCTTATTTTATACACCATATGTAATGATTGGAAGTTGAACCTAGACATATATAGATTAGAAATTATGTGTATATTTTAATGTCAGGAGAATTAACTAGTAAAACAACTTATCAAATATTGTGATTGAGTTCCTATAAATGGGAATATTTTAAGAAGGAATTTTTTCTCATTTATATCCTAATTTGAAAAATAACTGATTCAGAAAAGCTCAACAGACTGTATTACACAAGAAAAAAAGGTTAGATGCGTTTATGTTTGAATCACTCTGGTTTCTTAACCAACCTCATTCTTCTTCCCCAGCAGGGTAAGTTGACATTGCTGATGGCAGGAGGCAATTGTATTATGACTGGCTTTCTTGCTTTGCTTGGAGCGGTTCACTTTGTTTCACAGCTGCCTCACTACTTTGTTGATTAAATAAGAAACTACAGCAATGTAACAGAAAGCTGGAAAAAATATAGTTCAGAATATATTTTGTCCACTGCATTATATATAAAGCTGTGAAGCAGAGATCAAAGTATTTTTCCTCCTAAAGTTTTTTTTATAATATAAAGAATTCCAGTGGTTGAGTCAAAAGAAATTATCCAGAACTGGAGTATTCATTCAATAGTAAACAGCGTGATTTCACTAACAGCTACACCTCCTCATAAGGGGTGAGTGAACAGTTTCAAGATGTCTGGAATAATATTAACACCTTAAAAGCTTTTTGTTTATACTTGGTTAAGTTTGGGTCCCGGTTTTATTTCAGATGCAATCTTAAAAACAGAGCTCCAACTGCTCCCTCCACTGGGGAGGCTGTTTGTTTTTTAAATTGCAGAGGTTTAGTTAGTGTGATAGTTTGAAATAAAACCTCCCTGCTTTGATGTTTTCCAGCCCATCACTCTAGCAGCCTGTTTTCCATGCCCACACTGATGAGGCCTAACAGTCTAATCAACTTTTTATCCAGAATTCACTAGTAAGAACATGTGCAATAAAATGATTCTGAATTGAAGCTGAACTGTGCTACCTGTAACTCAGAGAAACTGTGTGTCTTCATCCAGATCTGGATACTGTTTCATTAATGTAGAGGGACTAAAGGGAAAGATTCAGTGAAAAGAACTAAACTCTAACAGACACAAATACAATATCAATAAATAAACTACACATGATTCATGGTGTAAATGGTGAGGCAGTTGCAGACGTGCTGCTCAGAATGCTTACAGTAACCCTGCTGCCATGGAAGGTGACTCAGGAGTGGGGGGGCATTGGCTGACAGCAAATGTTCAAATTGATGTATTTCTGAGAAACTCACGAAGGCAATTATGAACTGGATTCAGAGATGATCAAGGAATTGGGGAATGTGATAGAGTTGGGGGAGGAATTGTATATTCTTGTTAAATAGAATGGGATTAGAGTATGCTAACAACAGGCCACATCTTTCCTGCTATATACCATGTGATTGTGGATAAGAAGCAACATATTCTGCACATGCGTAAAAAGGCAAGGTTGTCCAGAAATGAGGTCAAATGCTTTGATCTCACTTTCCCCAGAGAAAATCTGCAATAAATCAAGCAAAGTCTTTGGTGGTGTTGTGAATTTACAAAGCAGAAGTGGCCCACTTGTTCTTATTCTAACAGTAAAGGTATGGCAAAAGTTATAGTGATAAAAATGCAAGTGAGAGCCTGCATGTATCTTCACTTGTTATTAAAAAAAAATAAAATGAAAGGAAAAAAAAAAGTGATGTATGAATGTACTGTAGAGGATTATGAAAATGGCAGTTTTCCAGACGGATTTAAGTAAAGAAAAAGAGTAAGTTGTACTACATGGTATCAAAAAACTGTTAATATGATCCATGTATTGGATGAGTTCAAGGTTCTTACCAAAATCAGCTCATCATTAGCTAATTCTCGAGTCCAGTATGTTTTGGGGCCATCTCCCTCAATAAGAGTTTGTTTGCAGCAGATCTTGTTTTCATTCTCCCAAGTGGCCAAACTCTGCAGGCGAGAAAACCATTAGGAATAACATTAATTATATTCCCCAGCAGCATGAGGCAGAGAGACAACAATGAGCAGTAGTGAGAAAAATTGCTTCAGTAAAGGCGCAACACATAGACAGGTAAAGGCGAAGGGAAAAAGACATCAGTGGAAAGTAGTGAAACCAAAATTAAGGTGCGAAGGGGCATTTGGGAATAGGTATATATTAATAACAAAAGTAATTGTAAATGTGTCTTTTCAGTGTAAAACTACATTTGTTTCCAAATTAAAAAGCCACCCAGTTTTCATAAAATGCTTGATGTTGTTGAAAAGTATAATTTAGAAACGTAATAATGTACATTCCCAAGCATCGTTGTACATGTGTGATTTGTTCTGACATGTTATTTGTCACTACAGAGGCCCCTTAGTATAAAAGCATAAAGAATCTTGTGTATCATGTTGTGATCATAAGTAATGCAGTATATGCCACTTACAACATTTCATGCTATAAAGCACTGTGCCAAGTTAATTAACTGTATATTAAACACTTATTGTGCTAACAAACTGGAATAAATCAGTTGACAACTAATTAAAGAAACTGTTAGAATTCTAGTGTTTGCAACATTACTTTTTTAAAGTCATGGGTCCAGAGATTGAACTACCACTGGACATTTTTCAAATCATTTCAATAATGACTATGAAACCACCAAAACCACCACCAAACCCTCAGGATTGTGTTTATCTCTCACAAACAGGCAGCCCTGATTCTGTTGCCTTTTATTCTAGCATTGAACTGTTACTCTACAGTGCAATGGAACAACTGTGCAGAAGGATGCCCTGTAATGAATGTGCAAGATATCACTTTATAGCTAGCACAGGGGAGACATTCGTTAGTCTGTGATTATATACATACACATATGCATATGCACATATATACACACATATAGATGTGTGTGTATCTATGTATAAATTAAAGTTTACACTTCTCAGACTTTCCAAGGGAAAAAAAATTTACTTTGATTTAAAATGAGCTGTTTATAAATATTTTTTCAAAACAATAGGGTTTTTAAGCCAACAAGCCATCTCAAATGGCAGCTATAGAAGCCATGCCTCACAGTACAACTACGTATGACTTGCTCTTTGTCTGTATGAACAATGGATCAAGTTAGTTGGCAGAACAAAACGCTCCACTCCTTAAAATATATCAAAATCTATCACCAGTCAGCAATATTGCCAGATATTGCAAATTACATTCTGAAGCATTATTTTATTATCTGCCAGTTTCTGCTCTGTGGCTACATTTTGGTTATGTACACACAGCAGTACAACTTACTCCTGAGAGTGGACTATAAATAATTTCACAGCACATGGAAAAAATTTACTACTTCACAAAACACATTTCTTTCAGATTTTTCCAACTTTCATACTTAGAGCTGTAATTATTGTTTTTCCATCTGCAGCAATAATTCCTTCTCTAGAAATCTGGTCACAATTATTGTATATGCATCATGTGTGAAGACACTAAAATACTGCTTTTGCTGAACAAGATAATTAACAAAGCAGCAACATTTCCTGGGCAAACAAACACATAATAACTCATCCTAGAGGTCAAGTGGGTGTTCTAGGTGCTCACTGACTCCCAGAATCTGCCTCTCTTTTTAATAAATTTAAATTCAGAGCAATTGCGCCAGGGATAGTAAATTCTGAATTTTTAACAGTGCAAATGGACTCGTAAGCTGTCCCAGGAATTAGCAGATAGTATTTTGGCAAGTAGATTATTTCACCATCATCGGATACTTTTAAAATTGTATCCTCATTTGGGACTATATTCTGACACTTTACTCATACATCTTCTGTAAGTGTTTTATATATTCTTCTGAGAGTAAAGTGCCTGAGGAAAGGATAACTAACCTTCGATAACTTTTTTTTCAGAAGACAGATATGATCACAGCCCTGTTCTCCAATACCCCACATCCCAGGCATCTACACCAGTGAGAAGCTGGTGACGGATGTTGCTGACTTAGAAGCCGCCTCCACAGCCAAAGGTAGAGGAGCAGGGGCCAAGCCCAAAACACTCCAGTGAATGCCTCTAATGCACTTCTGCACAAGGAGATGGTGTAATTATGGCAGGTACAACACTAGATGAAAGTCTGTCTTACACTGTTAAAGACTTATCTGATCAGAAACTAGAGACATACACTTGCAAGGGAATGAAAGAGGATTTCAGCCCCAAATTACGAACTGTCTGTGGTTGCTTATGAACTTAGCTGACTGTTTAGGACAAAAGTTATACGAGGTTTGTGCATTAAATCCTGACTCTTGAGGTCTCTCTTGCTCCACCATTCTCCATGTTCCCATCAGGGACAGAGAATGGGGAGAGCTTTCCTTGCAGCTGAGGTCTCCAGGGGAAGAGGGGAGCAAAAAGACATGGACAAAACCCTGCCAGCAAAGGAGCAGGTCAGCAGGTACTCAAACTCTCCTTTAGGTCCTGCCATGCTCTGTTGCCTTCAAATTCCAGTTTTACCCTGCAAGAGGGAGAACATCAGATGAGGGAGTGGCCATCAAGAATCCCCAAAGAGTGTTTCTGGGAGGAAAAGGGCAGAGAGCAGCAATGACATTGTCTGGGGACACTGGCAGCAGATGTGATTGTCCCATCTAAAAAGAACTTGGTAACACACACACATAGACATGCCCTAGATCTCCTACCCTGCACTTCCGTCCATCCACCGTCTCCTCCTCAAAGCTCTCCCCGATTTTGAAGTTGATCTCGGTGGTGCGGACAGTGGTGGAAGTTTTGATGTAGAACTGGTCCCCATCCTGGCGGATCTCCACATGAGGTTTGGAGGCGGCAGCCACCGCCACCTTCCTGAGCATGGCATTGACACCTAGGCGAAGCGGGGAGGAAGCAGAGCTTGCTCAGCATCACGAAAATCAGGGGGGTAGGGGTGTCGAGGAGAGAGGCCGGCAGCGACCGCAGCTGCGGCGGCCGCGGGGCACCGCGCGTAGCCCCGCGACAAAGCTCCGCGCAGCCCTCCGCGCAGGGCTCTGCAGAGACGGCAAACGTGGGTCTTGCGAAATGACCCCCATGGCTGCCGCCGATCCAGCGGCAGCCCGGATCCCCGCGGCAGGCCCACCGGGTACGGCAGGT
>JANHFX010002792.1:0-21988 GCA_027560015.1 Chloroceryle amazona
CAAAGAGTCCAAGTTCCAAGTAAGAAGGAACAGAAAGTACCTCGTCCCCTCACCCTGGCACCATTTCCATGACACTTTTTCCTCTCTCACACCTGCACTGTTCTTTCTGCCCCTCTCCCTCTCTCCTCTGCAGGGGCTGTTAGAGCCTCCAGTATTTTCCCAATCCTGAGTGTGATTCTGCTTTTCATGGGTGGACTCTGCATTGCAGCCAGCGAGTTCTACAAAACCCGACACAACATCATCCTTAGTGCCGGCATCTTCTTCGTGTCCGCAGGTAAAGGGATGCACAGGGCCTGATGCCCTGGAGATGGGCTCCAGGGGGCGGGGAGGGGCTGCCCGGCTGGGGCATTCTGCAGGGGCACCATTGCCTAGGCAGGAGAATGTATGTCTCCCAGCTCTGATCAGCTTTTATCTGGGTGAAAGCAGCCTCCAAAGGCTGGCTTTCCACCTGGCAGAGGCAGACAGCAGCGCTTTGGAGGCAGAGGCTTTCCTGATGCTTGGTTGATGCTGGTGGGTGAGGGCTTCCCTGTGTGCAGTGTGTCTCAGGGACAGCCTGGAGTACAGTCCAGGGATGTGGTGGGCGTGCAAGGAGAAGGAAACTTGCCCAAGTTTCCCAAGGAAAGCTGCCCACCAGGAGGGGATTAGTGGCTGGGGATCCTCCTGTCCCCACCTCCTAATGTCGGGGGCTGAACCCTACAGATGCCACCACAGCCATGTGTGACCCTCCTGACATCTCCTTCTCTCTCCCTCACTGTCTGGCAGGTCTGAGTAATATAATTGGCATCATCGTATACATATCAGCCAACGCTGGAGACCCCTCCAAGAGTGACTCCAAGAAGAACAGCTACTCCTACGGCTGGTCCTTCTACTTCGGGGCCCTGTCCTTCATTATAGCCGAGATGGTGGGAGTGCTGGCTGTTCACATGTTCATAGACCGGCACAAACAGCTGCGCGCCAACGCTCGTGCCACGGACTACCTCCAGTCCTCCGCCATCACCCGTATCCCCAGCTACCGGTACCGCTATCAGAGACGCAGCCGCTCCAGCTCCCGCTCCACTGAGCCTTCACACTCCAGGGATGCCTCTCCCGTCGGGATCAAAGGGTTCAACACCCTCCCATCAACAGAGATCTCGATGTACACCCTGACCAGGGACCCGCTGAAGGCAGCCACTACCCCCACCGCCACCTACAACTCCGACAGGGATAACAGTTTCCTCCAGGTTCACAACTGTATCCAGAAAGAGAACAAGGACTCTATCCACACCAACACAGCCAACCGCCGGACCACCCCGGTATGAAGCCGTCGACAGGAGCTGAAAATGGGGCAGGAGTGAGCAGGAGGAGATGGGGTGGGCTGTGGGGTGGGGCAGGGTGGAAGGGGGCAGGGGGAAGGAGGGGGGTGGGAAGGAGGAGGTGGAAGTACCCCTTGGGGGGGTGGGGATCTTCCCAATGCAAAAAAAAAAAAAAAACACAAAAAAACACACAAAAAAAAAACCAACAAAAACAAACAAACAAAACAACGACGAGGAAAAAAAACAAAACAGACACAAAAAAGCAACCAACGAACAAGCAGATAAGCAGACAAACGAGTAAGAGAACAAAAAAAAAACAAACAAACGAAAAGGAAACACGAGGAAAGAGACAACAGTGAAAAAAAATTCTTAAAAAAAAAAGAAAAACAAAAAAGGAAAAAAAAGAAAAACTTTAAAACCGAGAGAGATTTAAAAAAATAGAAATAAATTTAAAAGAAAATGCATGATTTCCCATGTACCATTATTTTAACATTTAATAAAAACAGAATTAAAAAAAAAATAAAAGGGAACCAAGAAATAACAAATGACAATAAATCAAGTGGGAGGAGGAGGCAGCTCTTTGGATTTTGGGGGGGTTTATTCTTTAATTTTATGGTTTGTTTCCCACTTCCCTTTAACCCAACACGGGCTCCTCAGGGGACAGGGGATGGGGGTTCAGCTGGCAGCAACTTTGGTGTCCTTGGGTCAGTGAAGGAGGATCCCAGGGTGCTGGAATCGACCACGACCCCCTCCATTCCCTCGAGATCCATGGGGATCTGCTCGTCCCCCGTGGGTCTGTAGGGGTTAAGAGTGACTCCTGTCCCTAGAGATCGAAGGAGCCAATGCTGAGTCACCCCTCTGCAGTGTCCCCACGGGGGTCCCCGCTTCCCCAGCCCTGGGGACCCTGGGGTTAACAGTGACAGTGCAAAAAGCAAACAGACATAGTAAATAAAGACACATACACACAGATGAAAAAAAAAAGAAAAAAAAAAAAGGACAAAAAATGATTTCTTAAATAAAAAGTGGCAATTTTTTTAATAAAACAACAGCTATAAATAAATGTAAATATAATAAGTTGATTTACTTGCAAGGAAGATGGATAGTATTTTTTTTTTCTTTTCATTTTTGTTTTCTCCAGCTTTAAACTGTGAAAAAGAAAAAAATAAAGAGAAACAAAGCAGCAGCAGGGGGTGGGGTGGAAGGCAGAGGCAAAGGGGCGCTGGTGGAGAGGAACCGGGGTCCCATCCCTGCAGGATGCTGCTGCCGCCATGGTGGGGGGCACAGGAGGCCAGAGCCCAGGGGGGGTGGCACTCACGCACATGCATGCCCGTGGTACCCACCTGTGAATGCTCCAGAGGCTCCCCGGGGCGTCTGCCCACCCCTGAAATATGCCCAGTTTCCCCCTTAGCCCCCTTCCCAGTGGGGCTGTAGCTGTGTGGGAGAATGGGGGCAAAACCCACCCTGAAATCACTCCTGGCCTTCCTTGGGCACAACCAGCCCGCCCTGACCCAAAGCTCAGCCTTGACGCGCGGCACCCCCACGGCCCCCGCAACAGGGAGTCCCCAGCTCCACACCTGAGCCCCAGGGTCCCGGCAGCCCCGCTGGGGAGAGGTGCAAAGCTACCGGGGGTCTCCACTCCCGCTGCGTTTTGTCCTCATCCGCCCCTCACCGGGGGCTCCAGCCTGCTGTGGTCTCATCCGCAGTGGCGAGGTGAGCTGGGCCCCCCGCCATCCCGCCCTGGGACCCCTGGCCTTGGGCAGCAGGAGAGCCGGGAAATGATTTTGATCCAGCTCTCCCCACGCAGGCCACTGCAGATACAGGCGAGGGAGGGGGCTGGGATGGGGGTCTCTGGGACACCCCGCGAGCTGCCAGCCAGCCTGGAGCAAGGATGAGGCCTCTTTTGGGGCTGCTCCCCAAAAGCGGCAGAGCCCCAGGCAGGTGCAGGCTGGGGGTTTGCAGGATGGGGGCCGATGAGCCCTTCAGCAGCTCAGACCCACTTTTAGACTTTTTTTTTCTGTCCCCGTTCCTGCTGCTCCAGTTTTAGGAGCCTCGCAGTTCCCCACTTTGGGTCCCAGCGGGGATTCTGCTTAACAGCAACCTGATCCTCCCTGCATCCCTCCCCCGCTCCTTTAACCCCCCCCTTGCTCCGGGGCAGGGATAGGGGCAGCAGTGGGAGGGGGTGACCCCCAAAAACAGCACCACAGAGCAAGATGAAGATGTGAGCAGCTTGCCTGGGTGTCCAGATACACCCCACACACACCCCCACCCCGCTGAAATCCCCTCCCATGACTCCCCAGCCCTTTTACAAAGATTCACAAGGAGACCCACAAACACACCAATGCCTCCCAAGATACGATAAAGATGATTCCCCAGCGTAGAGGGAGGACAGCGTTGGAGTTGCCATCGCCAGCCACCCTCGCCTGTCCGACACGGTGGAGCTGGGGAGCATTCACAGGGCCGAGCGTGCCCCTGGGCCAGAAGGAAAGGGGAGAGTGCCGGTGGGAGGTGAGGGCTGGCAGGGGAGCTTTTTTTCTGAGGGTGTTGCTCATGTCCAGCTCAAATCAGTACAAGAAACCAACCTCCATTTTCTTTATTTCGTCGTTTTTTTCAGACTGTTAAAAAGAAAAAAAAATTTTAAAAAGAGAAAATGACAAAAAAAAAAAAATCCTGGTACATGAAATAAAGATTTTTTTTTATAACTTGGTCCTTGTTGATGTGGATTTACTGGGGGGAGGGGGATTTATTGCCCTTCTGTGCCAGAGGAGCACCTGGAAAACAAGCAAGAGAATCAACTACTGCAGGCAGGTTTGTCCTCTTCGGCGATGCAGCGGAAAGTCTCCCTTCAACTCTCTCCTCAAGTAGGTCTTCAAGACACGAGGAGGAAGGACAAGGTAAGAGGAGGGGGTTATGCCACAATTTTTTTTGAACTAAGTGTGGCTAAACTCAAGTCACACATGGGGGCTTTTCCTGCTGCCTTCCAAAACGTCTGCTGCAGTCCCCGTTTAGAATCATAGAATCACAGCATCACAGAACTACTGCGGCTGGAAAAGACCTCTGAGATCATCGAGTCCAGCCCATAATGCAACACCACAACATCAGCTAAATCCTGCCACTCAGTGCAGCATCCAGTCTTTCTTTAAACACCTCCAGGGATAGCGACTCCACCACCTCCCTGGGGAGTCCATTCCAGTGTCTAATCACCCTTTTTGTGAGAAGGTGCTTCCTAAGATCCAACCTAAACCTCCCCTGGTGCAGCTTCAGGCCATGTCCTCTCCTCCTGTCACTGGTTGCCTGGGAGAGGAGCCTGACCCCTGCCTGAAGCTTCCCTTCAGGTAGTTGCAGAGAGTGATGAGGTCCCCCCCGAGTCTCCTCTTCTGGAGGAACAGGCTCCCAACATGTCCCCTCATTTCCCACCCCACCACTGGCAGCAGAGGTGCCACCAACACACCGAGATACCCTTTGCCCTCCGATGGGTTACCCAACCCCTTCCAGCTCACCCGTCTCCTTTGGGACCCCGCTAGCACCGCACACCCACCCCACACCTCCCCAGCGTGCCTATCAGCGTGCACATTTCGTGGGCCAGCTGGAGGGATGTTTCACCACCAAGGTAATTTGGGGCGCCCGCCAGCCCATTTCTGCTCCTCCTCCAGGGACCCTTCGTGGCAGTGGCCTCACCAAGAAGGAGGGCACGAGGAGGGGAGAGGCAGCAAAGCAGGCCAGGCACTGGCTCCGGGGGACACCAGGGAGCTCCCAACCCTGCTACAATGCATGTCTAGGGTACAGCTGCCCCTGCACCTTATCTAGTTCAGCCATGGGTGGGACAAGCTGGAGAAACCCTCCACCCCTCTATCTTCTCCATTGTCCCTGCGGGGTTTCCAGTCCTGGCTTGCTGCAGAACTTGGGGTAAGAGGGTTCTCCCCTGTGTTCCCCCCCATGCCAGTGAGGCACTAAAGAGATGCAGCTCCGCTCCCCACACAATGTCCTGCTCAGAGTGGAGAGGGTGCATGGCTCAGCTCCCCTACATGTCTCCACAAGACGCTCCTTCCTTGCAGGGTGCAGAAGGTCTTAATTCTTCCTCTCTGCTTCTCCCCTTCCATCTTTTACAGGATGGGGCAACAAAGCAGGAGAGGCAGGGAAACAGCACTGGCCTGAAATTAGGCTGCTCAGATACTAATACTCATCCCTTATACAGCACTTTTCATGTTCAAAGCACTTTACAAACATTAACTAATTAATCTGCCATATAAAGTGATGTCTTAAAGGGGCAGCATTGAAAGCAAAGGGATTGTGCTTGGCCCCTCATACACCCTCTCTCCCAGGGTACATTAATGCTTAGGTGAGTGTGAGACCCTAAACTGTTACCTTGGGCCCCTCCTGGGTCTCAGTGCTCCCCATGACACTTGTCTGCCTCCCGCAGTGCTGGCTGTGTGCTCCAGCAGGCCCTGGGTATGCCAGGGGTAAGCAGGGCACCAAGGTCTCCTTCACAGCACTGAGACACCGAGGTCCCAGGGATGCTGGATGCTTGCGACTGAGATGTCGGTTAAAATATCTGGGTTGGTCAAGTCCCCCTGGTGCAGTCCCAAGCCCCAGCAGTGGGTAAGGAGAGCCATCAGGCCCTTTGCAGCACATCAGGAGCAGAGATGAAGTAGGCAAAGTCTGGTCTGATGCCTTCAGCCAGGTGCCTGTTGCACCACAGCCCTAGGACCTCTCTGGGGGCAATGGCCATTCCCTGCTTTCAGGAAAGCATCACCCATGGGGATGATATCTGACAGCCACCCTCTCCAAATGTGAGGACACACTCCCAAATGCTGGACAATGATGGGCAGAAGGTGGGCAGGGTGTCTGCCAGGCAGAGTGCTGTCCCTCTCGGAGCAATCGCCCTAGGATGGCTCTGGCAAGGATCTGAGCTCGCAAGGTCACGCTCTGCCTGAGGCACAATGGCTGGTGCTGGCAATGGTGCCAGGTCTTCCCTTGCCACAGGGGCAGCATGGCTGAAGAGGGGGACAATATGGGGTGAAGGAGTGCTTCCTGATGAGTAATGCCAAGTGCCGGTGGGTCTGTCGTTAACATGTGCTCACCACTTCTCTGCCACCTCTCATATGGACCACAGCCAGGGCTGTCTGGGTTTTGCTTCTGTGGTGCTTGTGAGAGCTCCTCATGTGGGGAAACCCAGACACTCGGCTATTAAATTAATGCCGGGCATTTAACAGCATCATTGAAATGGTTTAAACACCTAGGAGCAGTAATTAGTAATAATGGTTTAGTGATGGAGGAAATTAAGACCCAGGTATGGAGCCCGGTACTTTTCTCTGCAGATAATTTTTAGTGCCAAATGACTAGAGAGAGGCCAAGCATCAGACTGTCTTTCCTACTGTCTTGCTTGCACGTGAGGACTGACACGAGGGAGGAAGGCAGCTGCATATCTCAGCTTTCAAAATCCAGGCACCAAGGCCAAGAATGGAAAAAGGCTCAAGAAGGAGAGCTGATGGAGGAAGAGGGTCTGTGAGGAGGTACAGTCAACCTAACAAAAGCTGCTAGGTGAGCAAGGTCGGCAAAAGGCGGGTCAGCTTAATGTCCTGGAGGTCTGTTCAAGGGTAGACATGGCTCCAGATGACTCAGCATCCCCTCCCTGGGTGCCTTCCAGCTGCTGGGGGCTTCTCCCCTCCTCTCCCCAGGCCCTTCTGGACACCACCTGGAGATACAGAAAGAAGAGGCAACAGTTTTGTTAGGAAAGGGAGGCAGAGGATGGGTGCCTTTTAAGAGCAGACAAAGGCCAATACAGACTACGGGGATATGAATTAAATGCCACTAGTCTTTTTCCCTCCAAGAACTGAGAACAAGTCATCCCTCTCACTAAACTGAAGCATAGAGCTGGACCCTATGGAGACAGCTGCACAGTATGCTGCTCCTCACCCAAGCGGGGCATTTACAAGGAAGTCCTGACCAAATCACGTGCACCACATTTTGGTGGCTCTGCAGGGCTCCAGAGCAGCCGTACAGCCAAAATGCCCACCCTGTGGAGAGGAGAAACTCCCCTCCATTCTGGAAGAGGGGACAGGGATCTGTCCCCAGGACATGGGACAGGCTCTAAAAAGACCTCTTTCTGTGGATCTATGCCCACAAGGGTAGAGCAGACACCTGGGATGTCCCAGTGTCCACAGCAGATACTTTATCCTAAAGACATCAACCACCGAGGACCTGCTGGGCATGGAGCTGTGGTGAGGACCCCACCAGAGAAGCTGGGATCTTGATGGTCCACGCTGCTTCTCTTGGCACAGCAGCGGATGCAGGAGACTGGTGCTTGTGTGCTTGCCCAGCCCTTGTCTTCCTCAGCTGCAAATCCCAGCTTTGACCTGGCTCCAGCAGAGACAACGCAGACATGAACCCTTCTGGCAGAGTGTTGTCATCTGTGCCAGTTTTACACCGCCGAGAGGAGTAACGTGCGAATGACGCCAAACTCTGCTGGCCTCATTTCGCTTGCCCTTTATTGAAATCTCCAGGCCTTGCACCCCGGGCACGGAGTGACAAGGGTGCAACTGCTCCTGTGTGCAGTGAGGGCTCAGAGGAGGCAGCCCCAGCATCCTGAGCAGCAGTCGGCTCTCGACATCGTGGGAAGTCCGCAGTGAAGGAGCCCAGTACCGACAGCTTCAGCAAAGGGGTCAAGATAGACGGGTGTGGGCTGAGTCCCAGAAACAGCTCCACAAGGGCAAAGCACTGGGTTTGGGAAAGGGTTTTCTCTTCTGCTGCTGCTCCTCCCGCTGCTCCCGATCCCCTCAGGGATGGAGAAAACAAGGGACTTTGCTCTCTAGGGACCTGTCAATCAGAATCTGCCACCATGGTTTAATTTGCTGAATTTATGCTTGCCAGGAGCTCCGGCCTGGCTGCCCGTTCCTTTGCAGGCAGTGCCATCCCGTGGGACGAGCTCGGCACAGCAGCGGAGAACTCAAAGCCGTGCTGTGCAGGAGCCGGAGCAGCCCCGCAGCTCCCACAAGAGATGCAGCAGCTGGGAGACCCTTGCTCCCTGTCCCACTGGTGCACAAGGGTGGCCGCGGGCTATTTCCATCCTGCCAGGGCTCCTCATTCCCGGCTTCCCCTCACTCCCACTCTCCTTCCAGCTGGAGAACTCAGAGTGAGTTTTCCTGCTTACAGCAGTGTGGGTTCAGCTCACACCCACCCAGGACAGGCTCCAGCCAGCCCAGGGGCAGGCATTGTTTTAGGAGGGGAGGGTAGACAAGAAAGCTCCTACCCTGAGCTTGGTGTTTGAAGCAGTGTGTTCCAGCAAGCTGCCACGTCCCCACCTCTCCTCCCCTAAATTTTGCAGCTCCTCTGGTCTCCGGCTGGTGCCAGGCAAGGAATCATCCAGAGGTGTTTAGCAGAGAGATATTTTACACACACAGAGAAAAGAGCTGTCCCGTGGAGCAGTTCCCAGGTCAGGGAGCTCTGTGGCTGCCCCACATCTCCTCCTGCCCCTGCTGCTCTCCCCTGAGCTCATAAGCCCTTTTGGGGAGAGAGCATTGGAGGGAAGGCCCCTTCCTAGCCCTGGCCACATCAAAGCATGGACCTGACCTTGGGAGTCAGCTGTGATCTTGGGAAGTGTGTCGTCCACAGGGACTGACTGCAGACAGGGAAGAGGAGAGGAAGAAAGACCTTGGACTGCTGCAGTGGGAGCTTTCTGGAGCAAGGCTGAGAGTGCACATCTTTCCCAGCTGCCTCGGGGTGCCTGACGCCCAATGGGGGAGATACACAGCACAGCTTTGCCAGAAGGGACTAAAGCACCCGGCTGACTCCTCCAAAGACAGAAGAGAGCAGATGGCACTGAAATCTGCTCAAGAGGAGAGGAAGGAATAGCCCTGAGGCTCTGCACTCCCTGTACCCCGAGAGGCACATTTGTCCCCGGCCAAGCGTGTCGGCCAGCCCTGTCTCTGACTTAGTAAGGAGCAGGGATAGGAATGGCAACCATGGGCTTGCTGGGCTGCTGTGTGTCCCTTGCCGTTGTTCTCTTTTGGGGGGGCTTTCCTGAGAGTCCCTGGGAGGGGAAGAGCCAATTATAGGTGGGTAGCATCTGCATTCGGCTCCTTACTGCCTTGATAACTAGGTCTTGTGCAAATGTACTCTGTTCCCTAGCAGAAATCACTCAGGCTCTCTTTCTGCCTCCCAATGTCCTGCTTAGACCTCTCTGCCTGGCTGGTGTAAACAGTAAGCTTTCCAGAGGAGGGGTGAGCCAGTCAGGAGCATCTGCAGAGCACCTTTAGCCCCAGAAGACTCTGATTATTCACAGAGGTTACCATAACACTGCTGATGTTGAAGGAAATAACTGTGGACACTCGTGTGCCGGGCAAAGACCCCTGTAAAGAAAGCCCGTGTGGCCCATGATTCTGCTCACACACACTGGGATCCTTTTCAGGGCAGTGCTGAATATAGCTCAGGCACTGAAGAACTGCAGGGCATGGAGTGGGGCTCCCACAGCTGCAAAGCAAACTGCTAACTCAGTGGCGAGAAGGCACCGTACATCTTGCACCCTTCATCTCCTGGGGGCCCATCTTCTTTCTCATTGTTGGTCTGGCTGTATCTACACAGCATTTCCCAGATGCAGCAGCCATGACCTGCTTCTGCCTCTGTCAACACGGTTCCTATCACCACGATGGCTTGTATCTCTAACGTATTTCTCCTCCAGTGAGGCAGGGAAATGTCGTCCCTCCCTGCACTGCATGGTGGTGTCAAGCTCCCACTGGGCAGGCTTACCGGGGTGCCTTTGGAGGACAGCCGCAGAGCGGGGATTTGCAGCTCAGCCTGTGGACTCCCAAGCTCATACCCCAGCCACTGCACCAGGCTCAGAGCCAGCAGGGACGCTGCCGGTGCCAGCTGCTCTAATTGAGCCTTGTAGAATAAACTTGTGGAATTAGCCTGTTGGCTGCTGGGATAAAATCCAGCGCTGAGTGCAGATCAAGGGAGGCAATCTTGCTGACGGTTTGCAGGGAGACAGCCAGTCCCACGCTCCTTCTACAGCTCTGGAAAGGGCAGTGTTCAGCAGCCGAGGATGAGGATGGAGCACGATTCATGCTGCTACTTGGATGATACATGTGGTCCATGCCCTGATGGTTAAAGCTACAGAAGCCTTGGCAGAGATCTAACACTAGTGATAAAAATGGTCAAATCCAGGCAAGAGACAGCACTAATTCAGAGAAAGAATTTTTGGGTGTGACATACATTTGTGAGTTTTCCCGGAAGCACGGAAGGAGCAGGCAAGGCAAGGCCAGGCTCTGAGCCCAGCCTACAGAAGCACCACAGTTCAAGAAGGGGAAGCCTGCCAGGTTTCTGTCTGTCCTTGAGGGTGAGATGGTCCAGCCCAGCAGCCGTGGAGAGAGGTCAGCATGGCAGGAGGAGGCAAAGGGAGAAGGCCTCGCAGTGAAAGCACTGTCTGCTACCGAGAATAATAAACTCAGCACATTCCCTGCGTGACTGTTACTGCATGGACATGGCTGGGCTGAACATATGCAGCAAATCTGCCAGGTGCCACCTGCTCCCAGCCCCTCGAGATCACATAGGAGGCAAATTAAAAATCAGATTCACAGCACGTGCACAGTAAAGTTGCTTTATGGCCATTTTCCCAGCGTTCCTGAAAATCCAATCAAGCATTTCCCCAAAAACACTGGTGAGCAACTGCCATGAGGGGAGGGCAGGTTTCTAGTTCAGCCTCCAGGGCAACCTGGGAGAGGGATGAAGGTGCTGGAAAGGAGGCCATGCGTGCAGCGAGGCACCTGGCCTGGGAGACCAGTGAACTGAGAAGGCAGACAAAAGTGCAATGGGAAAGACGAGATGTGAAGAGGAAAGCTGAGGAAGGATGGAGGCCTTCCCAGCCAGTGAACACCGGTCTGTGGCAGGAGTCAGTTCAAGACTGGTTGCAACGAGAGCCCGGGAGCCGGCAGTGAGTTTTGCTGTTTTAAAGGCAACGACAGCGAAGACTTCAGGAGAAGAGTCTGACCTGAAGAGGTGTGTAAAGGTCAGGCTTCTCCACAGGGGGAAGGCGTTAAGGCTGAAGATTATTTCCCTTGGTTTCTGGGTTTGTCAAGAAGCACGGAGCAGTGGAGACTAAGCATATGGCACTGGCATACGTTCTGTTTGTTGTGTAGTGAGGAAAAAGAACCCAACTGGCTATTTTTGATGGATTTGTTACAACAGTGAGAAAAGGAGCTCCTGGGAAATAATGTTTTAATGTGAACATTAGTCTTCCAATTCTCAGCTGCCTCTTTAAGTGGAAGTACAATTGCAAAAGCTGGAAGCAACGCCTGTCTTAAGGCTTTCCAAGGCATCTTCAGTCAAGGCAGAAGTGATCTCTTTTCTAGGAAAGGCCCCTAATGGGTTGGGCGCTTGGACTTCAACTTGGCAAAGCCCTGGTGACACTGCCTAAGCTGCACCTTGTCCTCACTCAGCGGGAGGAGGCTGCTGCTCAACACAGAGCCGGCTCACAGAGCGACAGCTCTCCAACAAGCCCCAAACTGCTGTGGAGAGCTGATGGCGCTGAAGGGTTTGGGCTGGAACTGGAACAAGTCCCTTGGAGAACCAGGAGACAAGAATGGAAAACCAGATGGGAGCAATTTATCCTGGCTGTTCTCATGAGCATCTTCCAAAGAGTGATTAGCCTTATTAACTGATTAAATGATTAATTAACTGATGAACTGAAATTATAGATCAAGGATCAAATGATTGCAAGAGAGTGTATTTTAAGTACTTTCCCACATCCCGTGTGCTAAAGAGCAAAAGCTGGAGGCCAGGCGGTGAGCCGTTTGCAGTGGCACCACGCGGGGTCAGCAGCAGGATGAGAGGTGAGGGCAACTGTGGGGCAAAGTTTATGTTCGTGCCCAGAGGAGCACTGATCCCAGGCACTCCCTAAACATGCTGTCTCCTCTGACCCAAGCCTATACTCAGCTCTGTCCCCAGAAAAGGTACTTTGATGGGCTGAGCCCAAACTGCCATCAACAGCAGCATGGCCTTCTCTTGTAAGCACCTCACGCAGGCTCAGGAGTGGAGAAAGATGCAGAAAGAAAAAGATTTTTGGTTTATAAATCTACTTGTCATTGCCTCTCTTCATTTATTCCTTAGCTCAGTTTTCAGAGCTTCTTGCTCTTTTTACCGCCATCTCCTAAGCAGCCAGTCCCTCTGAGCCCACTCGGCCCATCGCCCTGGCTCTGGAGGGCGAGGGACGGGTGCTGGGGGGGCTTACCTGGAGCTGGGATCACCCCAGACCCCTGCCAGCCACCAGCAAGGCAGCTCCAGCACTAACCACGTTTGGTCTCCAGAAAGGCTGTTTAGGTGAGACAGTTACAAATTGTATTTTATAAACTGTATTTCTATAAGTGGATTTTTTTTTTTCGCTAGCAGGGAGAAGTGCTTTAATAATCCCACTTCTGATTAATGGCAGGGTGTCTTGGCAAAGCAGAGTGCTGCAGCTTCAGTTCCTTCTCAAGGAAGAATTATAAGTGGTAAATAGAGAAGAAAATGCACACCTCGCTGCCTGGAAAATATTGATCTAGACTCTCAGGTAAAAGATACCCAGAAAAATTCTCTGAAGAGTTAGTTTTTAGCCTGGGAGCTGAAGAGACCTGTAAACTGGATCCTGCTCATTTTAGAGGTAGAGAAGATTTCAATCACTTTGGCATATGGACATCTGAGATTTAGTGATTTATTGCCCTCACTCCCCAGGATGAAATACTATCCCAATTGCAGAGGCACGTGCTGCATTAAATCGCCGGTGTGTGATCTCCCAGAGAGGCCGTAGGGCTGAATCCAAACTTCCAGCCCCGGGTCTCCCCTCCGGTGGGCCAAGAAAAGAACGGAGAGACGATGCAAACCCCTGAACATCGCGCTGTGAACCCCGCCGGGGCAACTGCAATTCCCCTTCTTCACACATCTTTAGCTGTCAACAAATCAAGTCTTTTGTAACGACTCTAAAACAGAGCTGGTTGAAAGATCCTACAACTACAACCCGAAAAGCACCTGTCTTTCTGCAAAGCTGTTGCAGAGTTTAGAATATATTTTTATTTCAAGAGGTAGTGAGCGTGAGAAAATTAAGAGACAGAGCATTGAGGCGTGTTTTCTGTCCTGACATCTGGCTTTATTGACACACTTCTTGCCTGTTCTATAACAAGGCCACAAATATCTTAAGTTCTATTTCCATTTTTATCCGTGAAAACAGGAACTTACTGACAGACTTTACAGTAATTTCATCCCATGTCTCTAGAGCAGCCTGGCACAACCAGAGGGAGCCTGGATGCCGGTTGCTGAAATCTTCAGCTGAGGACCAGTATGTGGTTTTAGGCCAGAAGATTTGAATTCACATTCCTCCAAAGGAAAAAGTAAATATATACATATTTATATATGGAAACTCCGGCTGCCGGGGCCCGAGGGCGGACGGGGCCGCTCTGCCAGCTTCCCCCTCCCCGCCGCCATGTGTCAGGGGGGCGCTCTCGCTTCTATGGCTTCCGTGCAGCTCCATGGCAGTGACGTACCGGAGCGCGCCCTTAGCGAGGGCGCTTTACGGCAGCCACGCTCCGCTCCTCTGCGTTTGGTTTGTCGGTTGACGCTTCCTTGTTGTGGGGGTTTATTTACGACAGCGGCACTCGGCGGCACGCCTGTCGCGCGGCGCTGACGCGTAAAGGGCGGGCCGGAGCTGCGCGCGCCCTCTTTCTCTCCCAGCCGCTGCTGCCGCAGCCGCCACCGCCGCATCCACCGCCATCGAGGCCGTGACGGGGCCGCGCAGGTGAGAGGAGCGCTGACGCCACCCCGGGACTGGCCTCCTGCTCTACTGGCACCCGCCCACGAGAGTCCGGATCCCCCCCGGCCCCGCCCCGCCCCTGCCACCGGTTCCGGTGGGGGCCGGGTCCTCTCCCTTGCCCCTACACACACAGTGGCGGCGGCGGCCCGGGCTCCCCGTCCTGCCCCAGCCGCCGCCTCGGTTCGGGCCCGGCTGCGGGGGTGGCCTCCCTACTCTCCCCTCGCGGTGGCACCGCGCCCCGGCCTGTGCCGGGGCAAGGCCGCGATCTCTGGCGCCTCACGGCAGCGGGCGGCCCGGCTTGCAGCAGTTGAGGGTTTCAGGCGGTTTTGCTTTTTCTTGCCTCTAGACCTTTAAGAAATGGCGAAGTTTGTGACCCCCGTGATCCAGGACAACCCCTCCGGCTGGGGCCCCTGTGCTGTGCCCGAGCAGTTCAGGGATATGCCCTACCAGCCGTTCAGCAAAGGAGACCGCCTGGGAAAGGTACTTGTGCCACGCCACGGCGTGTTGGGCTGCTGCTGATCAAGCCCCTTGTGCCTTCTGTCATTCCACCTCTGCACACTGACACTGGTTTTTGCTTCTAACTACCGTGGCAGGTCTCACACCTTTTGTAGTTGCTGTGAACAATTAGCAGAGCTGACAGGCGGACATGGGTGTTGGGAGGATTAGTTGTGGAGCGTACAGCATGTTTGCTTCTGTTGCTCGAAGACTTCCATGTACAAAGATGGGGGGGTGAAATGTCATATTAATCCTGACGTACTTTGATTGTTTATGTTTGTCCTTAGGTGGCTGATTGGACAGGAGCCACGTACCAGGATAAAAGATACACAAGTACGTGCTGTCTGGTGGCTGCTCCTCTGGTGTATTTCCTACAAAGTTTTCTTTAGGCATCATTCCTGCTTTCATATCTCACTCCTGCTCTGGTGATTACCTGCCCACCTCAGCAAGAGAGGCTTACCCTTGGGAGAGCTCTGTGTGTCTCTCTCTGTCCTTAGGGCTCACTCCTGACTTTTGTACTGTCTCATTACTGGGCCTTCCCAGGGAGGTGGTGGGTGAGAAAGTTGGTGGTGTAAGGCAAGACCCCCAGTTTATGTATCAGACTTAGCTGGAGGCAGTTGGAGAGAATTTTGAGGGAGAAAGGGACAAGAGATTCAGGGTGGCTTGTTTTTTTTTTTTTTCTTGGTGTCAAGACACTTTGTTTTACTTCCAGACAAGTACTCATCGCAGTTTGGCGGGGGAAGTCAATACGCGTATTTCCACGAGGAGGATGAGACCAGCTTCCAGCTGGTGGATACCACACGAACACAGAAGACAGCGTACCAGCGGAACCGCATGCGATTTGCACAGGTAATGTTTATTCAGAAACAGGCTTGGAGAGCTTCAGCAACATGGAATTATATTTTCTTAGCAACTGACGTCCTGTTATTTTATTCCTTTATTTCTGTTCTGCAGAGGAACCTTCGGAGAGACAAGGACCGTCGGAACATGGTGCAGTTCAGCATGCAGACTCTGCCAAAGAGTGCCAAGCAGAAGGAGAGGTGAGGCCTTGATAGGAGCGTGTACCTGTTGGGTTGGAGCGTGTTGGTTAAATGTGTGAAGGTCCTCTAACAGAAGCCACAAGCTGACAGCGAAGGGTTATTTCAGGATATTTCAAGTCCCAACGTCTTGCTGATGTCACCAGCAGTAATAAGCATGGGTTGCAAAGAGCTAGTGAAGAATTCAAAAGGGTTTTTGAGTCATGTTTAGAAACTAAACACGACGTTTTAAAGCAGAGCGTACCCTTTCTGAAAACTCTGTCGCAGTCTTCGGAGAGAAAAATATTTAAAGAGCTGCTCAAAGTAAAGAATGGAGCTTTTAATGCCTTGGGCATCTGGGTGAACAGACAGCTCAGCAAATGTTGCAGTGGCTCGGTGCCTAAAAGCATTGCTCCTCTGGTGGTGATTTGGAAGCGTAGGAATGGTTGTGGCACGTACAAACTGAAAACTTCACGGCTTTACTCCTGTTTGTCATTTTAGAGATCGTTTGCGCCTGCAAAAGAAGTTTCAGAAGCAGTTTGGAGTGCGGCAGAAATGGGACCAAAAGTCACAGGTAAACTAAAAAGCTTTCTGCCCCTTGCTGTGGTTTGGTGTCTCCAGCTGCGCTCAGGGTGCAGCTCCTCCTGCACAAATCCCGATGTGCTGTGTCTCTTCCTCTCTGTCTGTCCTACCTCTGGCCGCACAGCAGAAGCCTCGTGACTCCTCTGTTGAAGTTCGCAGTGATTGGGAAGTGAAAGAAGAGATGGATTTCCCTCGGCTGATGAAGATGCGCTACCTGGAGGTGTCGGAGCCGCAGGACATGTGAGTTCATAAAGCAGCTGTGCGCTCATCTCCTGAACTGACCGTGGTTTGGGAGGGCAAGGTTCTCCTGGCCTGGTCTCAGTGCTCTCACTGAGGTACCCCAAGCGAAAGGCAGGTTCTGGAACAACCAACAAGCCCCTCAGTCCCGTGTGGTTTGTGGGTGTTGTTACCTGTAGTGGGGGTATCAAGATGATCCTCTTACCTCTGCAGAGAGTGCTGTGGAGCCCTGGAATACTATGACAAAGCCTTCGACCGCATTACAACAAGGAATGAGAAGCTACTGAGGAGTATAAAGCGCATTTTCCATACCGTCACTACTACTGATGACCCAGTTATCCGAAAGGTATGTTTATCGGTCTGTAAAACCCAGCAGAGTGTTTCTTGAGCACGAGCTGTTAAGAGAGGCCAGCTGTCACCATCGGGCCAGAGCTATGAGCAGCAGAATTCCAGATCCTTAAGTCTGCAAACAAAAGGAGCCATTAGCTGACTCTGTTATTTTTCTTAGGTTCAAGGCAGAGCTAGATGAATGCAAAACTAGGAATACTGGCCATGGGAAAGCTGTAATTCTGCAAGGACAAGCAGACCAAACTTGATCTGTGCTGGGAAAGAAGCTTCCATATTGGAGACCTAGTTTTTGTGGTTTCTGCTTTTGAAGATGCAGAGGGTTCAGAGATACCTCTTTGTGACCCAGCTGGCAATAAGGAGCTGTGCCTTTTCCCAAAAGAATTAACATTTTTATAATAGGTTTCTTGCTTTTTCCTTGTTTGGATCAAGGTGGGTCTGGATTGCTGAGCAGTACCTGATGCGTTGTTGTAGCAGCAGGTGGTGTACCTGCCTAGCTTCTCAGCACAGGAGAAGAAATTAATGAGCTGAACACTTTTCATCCTGGCTGAGGAAGGGAATGGGAGTCTGTTCTTGTTGCTGAAACAGTTTTCTCCTTTTCCTGTATCCGTAGCTGGCCAAGACCCAAGGGAATGTGTTTGCCACAGATGCCATCCTGGCCACACTGATGAGCTGCACTCGCTCTGTCTATTCCTGGGACATCATTGTCCAGAGAGTGGGATCCAAGCTTTTCTTTGACAAGAGAGACAATTCAGATTTTGGTAAGGAAAAATCCTGAAAGAATTTTATGTTACAGTAGCTAAAGGGTCTTATTTTATTTATACTTTTTTGAATTTATCTTGTCTCGGTGTCCAGACTGACACCCCTGGAACAACCCGATTACTGCAGCATGCTCGATAGCTGCAGGGGTAACGTCGCTATTGATCGCCTCCCGTGTGGAGTTACTCCTCTGACTATAACCACTTGTGTCTGGTTTTCTTCCCAGACCTCCTGACAGTGAGTGAAACAGCCAACGAGCCACCACAAGAAGAGGGCAACTCCTTTAATTCTCCACGCAACCTTGCCATGGAAGCTACTTACATCAATCACAACTTCTCCCAGCAGTGTCTGAGGATGGTACGGTCAAGCAGTGCCAGGCAGTAGGGTCTGTGTTCCAGAGTCTCAAGAAGAGACTTCTCAAGGTTGCTTTAATACAGCACAGAAGCATTTTAATTGACAGAGCTATGTTACACTTCAGCTCATTCAGTTTTGAAAGAGGTGGGATTACTTCCGGTGAGCAGTGTGACGTTGTGGCAGAAAGATTTTTTTTCACCTTTATTCCACAGAGAAGAAACTGGGCTCGCATTAGTGAGCCTGGGAGGCTTCCAAGTACACCTAGTGAAGCTGAAGTGCCAGTACAGTGAGGTGCCTTACATGAGGATGAGGCTTCTTATCAGCTGTATTAATATTTTAGCATTTTCCTACACTAAAGAGTATGCTAGAGAATTGGAAATGAGCTACTGTTGCTGTAAGAGAATATTTATCCAGTAGGGGAGACTGCCTGCAGGTTTCTTCTCCTAACATTCCCTTCCATTTTCTTCTGCAGGGAAAGGAAAAATACAAGTTTCCCAACCCAAACCCCTTTGTCGAGGACGACATGGATAAAAATGAAGTAGCTTCTGTTGCATACAGGTCTGTTGACCTCTCTGAGGTCCAGGTTTGGCAGGGGGGAAGGATGTCGTTGTGTACAAGTTAGGAGTGTCACTGATGGAAGCTTTATCACAAGAGGGATTCCTGGGTGTCCTCACAGTGAACAGATAGAGCTTGGGGGAAGGATTTTTCTGAGTGCTGGTATGGATCTGGAGGAGAACAAGGGTCATTGTTTGTTGGCAGATACCGAAGGTGGAAGCTGGGAGACGATATAGATCTCATTGTTCGCTGTGAACATGATGGAGTGATGACAGGTGCTAATGGAGAAGTGTCATTCATCAACATCAAAACACTGAACGAGTGGGATTCCAGGGTGAGGAAGAACGAGATCCCAAAGCTAGCTCTAACTGCTTCACTGCTGCCTGACATGCCAGGTACAGCAGGCAAGAGGAGACAAACATCTGGCGGCATCCCCAGGTGGTTTCGTTCCACCAGAGGCCTATAACCTGGGTGGACAAGCAGTGCTGATGGTGTTCTCCCCCAGATGTGAAGCAGCTGGTTTGAACCCTCTTGTCCCCAGATGTTTGTCACAGGGGCCAATGTGTTCCCCGTGCTCTTCCCTCACAAATCCCCCTTCCTCACCAGTGCTGGCCAGTCCCTGCTGTTTCTATTTCTCCCATTTGGGTGCAGGGGCTTTCCCTGTAGGCTCCTGTTCACGTCCCCTCCTGTGGTATCATAAGGTAGACAGAAGAAACTTCCCTCAGTGATGTTAGGATGGCTGCTGGCTTGTTAAGCTGACCCTAGTTTTGATTCTCCTCCCAGTATTGCAATGGAGTAGACTGGCGCCAGAAGCTCGACTCTCAAAGAGGAGCTGTGATTGCCACGGAGCTGAAAAACAACAGCTACAAATTAGCCCGCTGGACGTGTTGTGCACTGCTGGCTGGATCAGAGTATCTTAAACTTGGGTAAGATGGGGTTTTCACCCCAAACATCCTTCAGGTGCATTTTCTATCATTTAACCCAGTACGTGTCAATGCGAACCATTTGTAATACGAGCGATGGTAAAATAAGCCCACGTTGTGGGTGGCTGAGAGGATAAAACTTGTGGTGAGTGCTCAACCTTGGTGTAAGCTGCTTCCCCACGGCACCTGGCCGACATACCCCGTATGGGGAATGACCTTGTGAGACCTCACACACGTGACAGGCAGGTGGCCGCTGCAGCTCTCAGTCTGTTGGCCAAGATTGCCCACAGTGGAAATAAACAGTGACTGCCTTACCTGTCAGGGATTTGACATCCCCAGTGCCCTGCTATTGAGAAATCGGGTGAGGGGGATGTAACCCCACAGCCCTTTAGGAACTATCAGAATCAGTTGAGTCTGTGCTGTGGGTCATGAGAAATCTGAGGCACACTTGCTAACTCTGTTCTGGTGGTTCTGTCATCTTGGGCTCCATCTTTGGGTACAGGGCCGGTGCCTTTGCATCTGTTTAATTCCAAACTCCCACCTAATTGTTCTGTTGCTTTAATTTTTATCTGTGGGACTAATTCTTCTCTATCTTTTGTACCATCCTATTGGATTTGGGGTGGTGGAAGGATTCCAGGTACATTCCTGATTAACAGCTCATAGCCAGGAGACTCTTACAGCTTTCACTGTTGCAGTATTAGGATTTTTCAGCCCATGGAAAAAGAAAAAGCTAAGATGACAACACCACTCTTCTTGGCGGTGGTGTTCTGCTGGCTGGGCTTAATATCCTGATTCCTCTCTGGTTTCTTGCACCCCTAGGTATGTATCCCGTTACCACGTGAAGGACTCTGCTCGCCACGTGATACTGGGCACGCAGCAGTTCAAGCCAAATGAGTTTGCCAGCCAGATTAACCTGAGTATAGAGAACGCTTGGGGCATCCTGCGATGCGTCATTGACATCTGCATGAAGCTGGACGAGGGGAAGTACCTCATCCTCAAGGACCCCAACAAGCAGGTGATACGGATCTACAGCTTGCCTGATGGCACCTTCAGCTCTGATGAAGATGAGGAGGATGAGGAGGAAGAAGAGGAAGAGGAAGGTTCGTAGCGTACTTGGTCACTTATGCTTTTAAGTGATCTACTGGTCTGGATGAAAGAGGTGGCCTGTGATAAAGACCCGGTCTGAAAGGGTGAGATCTGACTAGAGCTGTGACAAGAGAGGAGCGAGGCTGGAGAATTTCTCGTCCTGCCAGAGGACGAGACTCAAGCATTGGAAAAAATGAGTGATGCTGGGAGTGCTGGGTTGGAAGCAGAAAGAGATAAGAGCTGGAGGTGCAGATGTTGTGGCTCTGTACGGATACTGAGTGCGGACTGAGGGGAGGGGACCCAGGTCCAGAGTGTTGACAGGGAAAATGAAGCATGTCAACAAGCCCTTCATTCAGTGTCCCCAGGAGTTGGGGGAGTGGGTGGGGGCTGGTTTCTGTTGGTACTGGTATTATTTTTACACCAGTTTCAGAAATGAGAGTGTCTGTAAGATGACACATGTAATACGTGTGGTAACCGATTCTGAGTGAGGCGACTCGGTGAAGGCTTTCAAGTGACTTGAAGTTGAGCAATCACCAGTTGAGCTGGCCAGTCTGGGAGTTCTGGAGGACAGCAGGCAACTGCTGTCTTGGCTTTGCTGCCTAAAACCATCTGTGGTCCCTGACTGTGTGATCTGCATCTGCTCTGTTGACAGAGGGAAAGCATTTGACCTTCCACTTCTGTGACAGAAAATACATCTTCGAGCTTCTTGGTTTTTTTTTAGGCTGGAAACTGAGCCTGCCTGCTCTGGTTTCCATAATGGAAATTTTAGTCCGTGGAACAATTTGCTCAGGAATAGAAATTGTGCAATTCCAAGTGACGTGTGTGTGGCCTTGGGTGAGGGACAGGTCTGCAGGAGATGGGGAGGGGGGGGGGTTGAGAGGCACGCTGAGGTGGGATGAATGTCCCTGAGGTGGCAGGCTTGGTTGGTTTTTCTTTCTTGGAGTGCTGTGTTTAGCTCTGAGGCCCCCAGAGTAAGAAAGACAAGGCCCTGCTTAAGGGGGTCCCAAGGAGGGCCCCAAAGCTGATCGGGGGCCTGAAGCACCTCCCCTGTCAGGACAGGCCGAGAGTTTGGGGTTGTTCACCTGGGGAAGGCTCGGGAGAGACCTTATGCTGCAAGATCTTCCAGTCCTTAAAAGGGGGGCTGCAGGAGAGATGGGGAGGGACTCTTCATCGGGAATTGCAGTGATAGGCCGAGAGGTAAGGGTTTCAAATGGAAAGAGGGTAGATTTAGCTTAGATACTGGGAGGGACTGGAACAGGTTGCCCAGAGTTGTGGATGCCCCTTCACTGCAAGTATTCAAGGCCAGGCAGGATGGAGCTTTGAGTAACCTGCTCTGGTGGGAGGTGCCCCCGCCCGGGGCAAGGGGGCTGGAACCAGATGATCGTTAGGTCCCTGCCAACCCACCTCAGTTTATGATCTTCCGTGGATTTAATCAGCAGAAGGCGTTTGTTTTGGGTGGGTTTCCTTTCCTTGGTGACGTTTGCTTCATTTCTCTTTCTCTTCTCTTTCAGAGGAAGAGAGCTGAACTCCTCGGCCCAGGGGGGAACCTGCAGCAGCCAGGACCCCCCCTCT